>VWZP01003422.1:1029658-1052983 GCA_013396995.1 Dicaeum eximium
AAAAAGAAAAGTTAAAAATAAGTTCATTCCTGTAAGGATACAGATGCTAATATTTCCTGCAATACTACTCACTGGATATTATTGCTTTCCTAAGATGACTTTTTCTCCAAATAACTTCACAGAGTTTCTGATAAGTATCTGATATTCTCTTTAATCCATTAATTTGGGGAGCTATACTACTCTTTTGTTTACGTGATCTGAGGAGCATTACGCTTTCATTATATGACATGCATAACATGTACCTAAAGGTACTCAGGGGTCTATAGCAAGGTCATAATTTACTATCAGGATTCTGCTGACATTTGCAGACCATTTAAACTTTGTTCTTCTGCATTATAACGTCAGCATGAGCACAATCCTTGAAATGCATAACTGCCTGCAGTGTGGCTGTAATGGAACTCATATGAATAACCACCAAATAATTAGAATTCTTGTTTATGATTCACCTATGCACCAACTGTAAACATTCTAGTAAGAAACACTCCATTATAGAAGAGCTAAATTAAAATGAACATTGAGCTGAACCTTTTAAAAAGAAAACTTTCTGTGAACTATAAGGCTATAAAATTATAAGAATCCCTCATAAATGAATCTAGTATTAAAGTGGTTACTTTTTGCCAGTGAAGACAAGAAGTGTTTTTTTTTTTTCTCATGGCACTGTATCATTAAAATCATGCCTTTCAACAATTACTAGAGGAAGAAATAATATTTTATAATGTTGTAGATCTGCTTAATATTAAAATTGGAATTATTGTGCTCAAATAAAAAAGCTAAGGTTGCAATTATTAAAATAAATTCTAAAAAAGTGCTTTTCTTTGGCAAGTGAATTTGAAAAAACTGAAACATCTGTTACTGGAAGGCAGCCCATAAAAAATATTGAGAATATCTATCATCATAGAAAAAAAAACTATTGAAATTTTAATATAAATATATAAAATTTTCTTTAACTACATATAGTTAAACATAATTGTATAAAATGTCAACATGTATACATACCAAATGTACACAAACTTTCACTATTACACAGATTCCTCCAATTTTTTTTCATCTTGGCACTGGACTAATGGATGTTCAGCTTGTGGATTCCATGAAAGCAATCTGAGCTAGAGGTAATATTCTAGAGTGAGGGAAGGAACTGCTAAGCCCAGATGCAACAGAAGAAGAACAGGATCAGAAGCAGAAGAGAAAGCAGGAATAGAGAAAAAACATAAGAGTCAGAGTTACTCATGGTCTTAAAACAGAGTTAGAAGAGGTGAACATGAAATAGAAAAATAATATTTTCAAAGAAATTCTGAATTATTGAGGAGATAAAGTTAGTCTCACAGCCAGAATACTCTCTTGTTTAATTTTTGTGTACTGGTGGACTGATATGAAAGAGGCTGAGGTACCTTGTCATCAAAGTGGCACAAGCTGATGTAGAGTACACTGATTGTTAGCCAAATGGTACTTCCAGTAGTCTGATCTGGGCTTATCACTTTGAATTGCACATGACATAACTCTTGCAATATAACTATGGATTTGGAGTTGGTCTGCAAACAGTTGGCTTGAGATAAAGCTAAAGTACATTCACATCTGCCTATGAATATTGTATAAAAGAATCCTAAGCTGCTACACCTGAATATCCATTAGATTCTAGTTTCTATATTACTATATATTTGGTCTTTATTACCATATGATATTTTTTATGGTTATATTATATTATATATTATATTATATATACAGATATATTACTTGAGATTAAAATCCATGATTTCTGGAAGGCAGGAAAGTGAGCTCATCCAATAGCAGGTCCCAAAGACAATCAACCTCCAAAAGCCTAGCTGCAAAGTCAAAATCAGATCACGCATGTACCAGGCTTCCAGTTGTCATTGGCTGATTTGGTTCTCTGGTGAAAACAGACATCTTGTATAAGAGTTCAAAAAAAGAAACACCTTTCTCTGCTATGTCAAATGATCATATGTTTTGTATCCTTTTGTATCTTAATGCAGAAGTTCTAGGTTTCTTTTCACTCTCTTTTTGTTGAATTGGAAGGAAAATAATCTAGCCAAGAACTTTGACTCTATTAATTTGAAGTGTGGCTCCCTCAATAGCCATACTTCCGAGAGGACACCAAAGAAAGATGTCAGTCCACTCCGGTGAAAAGAGCACTTCACACTAGTGTTTCTGTCTAGTGCATCTTGCAGCTCCTTTTGTTTGGACCAGAAATCTTTCTCTTCATGCCTTGCCTTTTTGTAGGGACTTTTTGTTTTTGATCTTGTTTACTTCATTTATTGAGCTCATTTGACCTGAAGTCCAGCTCCAGATTCTCCCTCATTCCAACTCTCAGTATTAAGCAGAAAATCTTTTCCTTTTATGGTCCTGATCTTATTCACTTCTAACCTCCAGATGTATAAAGTAGTATGGCAATAGTCTTGTCTATTATGACCTTGCTATGAAGCACAGTTGAACCACCTTCATGCATGAAAAATACACTCAATGGCATGTTTTGAGAGAAAAAAATACAGCCATCTTTACCAGTCCTGAAATAACCTGCTGTGTTCCCTGATTATTACCATTCAAGGCCCTGTAATATAGTATCAGCATTTATGCTAGCTCTTTCACTTCTCTTATTAGTCAAAATTTTTTAGAAATTATTAATAATAATGAAATATAACCTCTTTAGTCAGTTCATTTAAATGAGAACCTACAATGCTAGAAGGGTCTGTTGCAAGCTGAAGAAAACTTCCAGAAAGATGAAAAAAACAAACAGGAACTTCCCACATATCAATTAGATGAATGAGTAGTTCAGAATACGGAGAAGAATTTTGTCAAGGAGATCCTATGCTCTCTAAATTTTCATATAGGCCTATTCCTCATCCCACCATTTCTAAATGGTATGGGCTTAAGGCTTACAGTTTGATGATTTGGCATTTCAGCTTTCTAATATGCTGATAGATTGAGTTCAGCTTTCTAAGTAACCTTGTAACTGCAGCAGTGTAAGAGCTGTAACTATAATGAGGCCTCTTTTGCTGGGAGTACTGACAGTCATTCAGATTAGTCCAATTGACTGGTTAATATCATACCCCCATTATGTCTGCTGAAATGCTTTGAGCTGTGGATAATTGCTTCTGGTTCTGGAAAAGAATGGAAGTTTCTTCTACAACTTAACTTGTTTGGTGGTAGAGCCTGTATTCCATTTAAATTTTTATGGGTGTGTCTAACAAATACTTCAAAGGACACAGAATAGTGATGTTGCTCTCTTAGCAGTGTTTTTTAAGGATTTATTACAACTTCAATAGGAACATCTGTCAGTTGGGGCTATTTCCATTGTCCCAACAAAAATGGAGAGCTTGGAAAGCAGTACAAAAGATACAGTTTTGTCCACAAGCACAAAATTAAAAATATCTTTCACTTCTGCCAGATCTTCTCTCAGAAAAAATTCCACTTAGCTTCACTTTTTTTTTTTTTTTTTAAATTTATTTTAACCTTGGAGGTTCTATATAGTCACTGGTTATTGTTGCCAAAACAACTGGTTGGGCAGAAATAGAGGGGGATTATAGGAAGGAAGTCACAATATACACAATGCCTTCCACAAATTACTGGTGTTTATTTTAATTTAGTCACGAACAATGCAAAGTAATAACACATACACACACACATTTATGCATGTACAATTAGTGGCTTACCCTTACCTAAAAACTTACTCAGAGTAGCAGAAGCAACAGAGCATATATAGGGGCAATAATAACAACTTGCAGACACCAGTTTAGAAACCAGTTTTGGCAATGAGTAATACACTGGTCTGAATTTTAAAAATTGTAGGTTTTATATCTCTGATATGGCTTGCTATGAATGTACATTAATCACAGAATCACAGCAGGGCTGAAGCTGGAGGAGAGCTGTGGAAGGCATTTGATCCAAACCCCATGTGCAAGCAGTCATCTGTGGCTGACTGTCACACACCCAAAAGGTACTTATAAACTCATTTTAACAATAAATCCCAGAACTGCAAAAATCTAGAGCTGAAACCATTTTATGCTGCTATAGTTGTATCCTAATTGCTCTTGGTAGCTATGCTTGAGGTAGAGGTGGATTGTCACAGGGCAAAAGGTGTGAGTAAGGTAGAGACACGGTGCAGGCTTGCTCTGGTTCATTTAAGTTGTGTGCCTAACCCTCTTTCAGAGAAGAACATTCACCTGTCAACACAGCAGGGTCCAGACCTGGTAATAAGGGACATAGACTCCACATGTTTTACAGAAGGCTAATACTAGTCCTTATTAAGAAACTCATGCTTTTATATCTTAGTTTGCTACAGGAGGACTTGATTGGTCCTTTAATTAAAACACCATCACCATTGGCTATGTAAGAAACCACTCTTTGGTAAACAAATCTCCATAACATACTCCACATGTTCACAATGCCAGGTGCAGCAAGTTAAGATAAGAATTGTTTATCATTCTTTTCTCTGTTCTTCTCACAGCTTTCCCAGAACGATGCCTGGGAAAATTATCTGTTGCTCTCTGTGACCAGAGAGCTGTTGCCACAGCTCACACTCTTCAGTTTTCTCTAATAGTGTTATAAAAATGTATAGCTATTTCAGTCAAGGAAGATAACATCAGTTCTCTGTACCAGTAACTCTCTTGGATCTTCAACAGTACGACACAACTTTCTCATTCCATTATTTATGAGATTGGCATTGCTCCTGGACCCTCGTCATCCTTCCTGCAAATGAACCATGATTTGCAGTCTCTGAAATGCAGTGTTGTTGATCAAAACAGTAATGTGAGAAATTATTGATTAATCACTAATTATATACTTTGTCTTGCAAATTGAAGACATGAGAGGCATTGACAGAAAGAGTCTACATGCACAAACTCTGTGTGAGTTGAAAGGCTGTCTGTATGATTCCATGATACCCTTAAAAAAGATTTTTGTGGTCATGTGGACAGGAAGATCTGCTACAATGGTATAATGCAGGCTTCTAGGATTAGTATGTCACTTCTTGGAGGCTGAGCCTGGCTGCAAAAAGAATAATTTTCAGACTTGGCCCAGACCACTGCTGACAAGTACAGCGCAGTCTCTGTCGCAGTATATGCCACCACACATGGGTGTTTTATATTCCTGACCAGACAACACAGACTGTGACTGGCTCCTTGGCTGGCTCTAAGTTCTTGGAGGGTCTCCATATGAAAACAGTTGCAAGGCTTAAGCTCAAGATGGCAAACTCCCTAGGCTCATTAAAATATCTGCACACAAAACCATGCACTTTATTGTGATTTTCAGACTAGGAACAAGATCAGAAAGCACCATCTTCTAGACTGAATCTAGGCATTGGCTCATATTCCCCTATGTAATTAAATTCAACACAGGCAGTAAGCCCACTTCTTATAAGAAAGGGCAATCCCTGAGACAGTACACCTGTGTGTGGTTATGACAGCACACCACAGCAAGTACACAGGGCACGTGGCCTGTGGGCCTGCAATACGCGCAGGTATTTCTCATTCTATGTCCCCTCGAGCATCTTTTCTATTTCTTGTGGAAAGCATTTTCTCCTCTCTCTTTCCTTCTACCAACCCATGAACAGGTTCTGCCCCAGCCTACAAATGACTGTGCAAATAGGCTTCACTCTCCCTCCTCTAGTGGAACTGCTCTTGTGGATGTACCCAGGCAAACCAAACCAACATCACAAAGAGAAAACTCTTATTAATTTCCAATACTATAGTTTGCATAGAACATCAGTATATCCTAGTGATGACTTTTCAAAAAATGTGTATCTACTCAGATTAAAAAAAAAAACCCAATTTTTATAAGTATTTATTTTCAGAAAACAAGATTATTGTCACATAAGTAAAAAACAAAACAAAAACCACAAAAAAAAAAAAACCCAAACAAAGCAAAACAAAAAAAAACCCAAACCAAACCAAAACAAAACCACCAGCCAAGGGGACAGTTTTTGATTTTTTTCATACTAACCCTCAGATATAGAAGAAAGCATAGACAGAATAGAACTATTCTAGTCTCTGTACAAAAAGCTTTAAGGTAAGTCCTAAGCAGCATCTGAGTTAAGTCACATGCCTTTTGTTGATGTTCCTACACATCTGACTTGACTTGAATTTTCTGTGTTTTTTAAAGAAGTATTTTTGACTGGACACTCAATGTCCACTTATTCTAGCCAGTCCCTGAGCAGCAAAGCAACTCTTCAGCTTAGATGCCAGAAATATGTTGGGCAAAATATCAATCAAACCTGCATTCCACTTGTATCTTGCAGAACAAGTGTAAAGAAGGAGGGATTTCAGTAATGACCAAGCCAGGTTGTTTTCTGTTATTGAAAATCCTAACTGAGAAATACATGTAAGTGTTTTAAGATACACCTCTAATTAATCTTCATATTACCTCTTACTTTTCTCCTTTCACAATAGGGTTGTACTATGCCTACTAAATGTTCATAAGAAAATTCATGGCAGGGTATAAGGCTAGCAGTATAACTAATAGCTACTAATGCATTAATAAGGGCTGGCAGTACCCTTGGGATGACCTGTGACCTTTCAGACATCTAGTTGTAATGGGTCATTATGCCTGTCTGATTTAAAGATGCCATTACAGAAGATCTGTGCAGTTGTTAAAAATTTGTTAACACACTCATGAAATATAATGAATTAATTATTAGTCCATTGAAACAACAAAAAGAAAAGGTTAGTCTATTCCCACATGATGTCTCAATCCTTTTGATGTTGTATAAAATATAGTTGCCAGTTTGTGCTTGATAGAAACCAATTTAACAGTTCAGAGACTATAAGGCTTTCCTACTCAAGCCCAAATTTATTTTTAAAACTTTCATTTCTCTTAAGTGTTCTGAGGTTGGTTACTAATAGTGAAGGATTTTTGATGTTGTAGGGTTTTCTGGTAATCAACAGACTCTCACAAATATACATGGCTAAGCGGTCTTTTTATGGCAGGCTGCAGAGAATACAGATTCACAAAAATCTCTCAAAGCCTCAGCACCACCAGATAAATTCATGGACAATTATTACACTCAGCCTGAGTTCACATGTCTGATTAACCATAAAGATCAGCCTCAATGCTTAATTTATGGTATGTATGTGTAGTTTATGGTGACTTTATTTTTTTCTTAGTAAAAAGGCAACAGAAGGTAAGGACTTAGCTGTTTTCAAATTATGAACTGTTACATAAATGCAGTTTCCAACAATTTTTCATATAACTTTTGCATGTTATGTAAATATTTAAATAAACTCCTTTTGTAGAAACCATGCCATAGCCAAACAGCTTTGCAGTGGGAAATTTCTATAAATAAATACGATTAAGTAAAAAGCCATGAACAATAAAGCATTAATGAATATTAAATAAAGATGACCTATATAACAAGCTGTTTACTTTAAGCCTTTTTCAGAAAGGTTCATGTTCTTTGTCTCATCCCAGTCTGCAGAATGGGAAAGGATACTAAAGGAATTAAGAATATCTTTACTGCTGTCAGACTAATAGGCTCTTTTGTCTAGAATTTATAATGAAATGTGACACAATCCACATGGAAAGCTTCTAAAATTAGGAAAATATCAAAAAGAAGTTTCATGGAAATATTCACAATGTTTGTTTTAAAATCACAAAACTCTGGCTCTTCAAAAAACTCTCAGGAGTTTGTGTCTCCAGAATTGATGGTTAAGAGAATGGGGCTGTACAAAGACAGCACAGGAGTGAAAAAAGGTCAGAGCAACAAAAGCAATTTTACAACTAAAGTCTTTTGAGATTAATATCTTCTTTGGAATTATTATGATGCATAGCAGAAAACATCTGGTTGCTGGATGCATTTATTTCTGTTTGCTAAACCCAGCTTTCACAGAGAATACTTCTAAAAAAACTACATATGAAACTACATAATCAGTAAAGGTAATCAAAAAAGGTGTAAAGGAGAAGAGGAAGAAGTACAGTTTAAATTTCACCTAGAGGGAAAGACAAATGAATCTGGATGATTTATAACATATGGAGAACATCTCCCCTAAGTATATAAGATTTCTTCTGTCAGAGACAGATTTTGATGTCCCACATGCTGACAGCTAACCTTAGGATCCTAGAGCAGGAGACAAAACAGTGAGCAGGACATGCCCAACATGCAAAATGAACAAAGTATAAGAGCTGACATTTGTGATGCTACACCTCCTGCCTGAAGGGAGCAGACTCTTCTCACTGTCTGGTAGACACTCAGCCTCTACGAAACCAAGAATGCAAGAATTAAGAGATTGCAATGCAGTCTGGAAAATGCAGAATAATTATCTGGTGGAAAGAAAGTTGAAGGTCATGAAAGCACATTCAAAGAGAAGCACCTTCTTATTGCTGGACAGATTTCAACATTTATTTTCCCTCATTCACTCAGGCTGTAAAACCAGGCTCCCCAAGGTCTCTGTGTCACCAGTCCCAAGATTCATGTGTTCTTTTGCCTTTTTGGTGGCATGGCAGAAGAGGGAACGGAATGAAATTTGTCTCTTTGGTGGTGGCCTGACAGGAAGCGGGTATGGAATGAAATTTGTCTTTCCACTGTGATTCCCATTCTCAGACACCCTAAGAAGCGTGTAGTCTGCACTGTAGGGGACAAGGACCTGATGAGGAGGGGGATGGAGGAACCAGATATGAATCTCTGCACACTACACAGAAGTGAAAGCTAGGGCTTTGTGTGCCATCAACAGATGGGCTGATATTAGTTGATATATATATGCCATATGGATATTTCCACCTCCAGACAGAGATTGTCAGCTAGCTGCCCCCAAGTCCACCTCTCAGGCAACTAAGCTTCTCACTATACCTGGGTTGATGTTTTCATCCCATACATGGAGGTCCCTGGTATGTGCCACAAGCACCAGAGCTGTCCTAATGACTAAACTGATTTACTGCTAACATGGCAATTTTCTGCTCTGTAAGCCTGAAAATAACTGGTTAACTTTCCAGAACTCCTGAAAAATTCTTATTATTGTGTCTCAGTTCCTCTTTATTTTTTTTTTTAGTATTCATGTCTCACAACCAAGACAGAGCTTTTTCATTCTATAAAAAACTAATTATCCAAATAAGGTGGAATTGGATTTTCTTCCCTAGATTCTGTCACATCTTATCTTGACATTTAGTTCAGAAATATGTCATAACAGTGAAAATAGGACACTGAGGTGAGAATATGTGAACTCTTTCAAAGTTCCTCAGATCTCCAATTATAACTGAATTGTTGACTTGGGTAACTCTGTTAATGTGTGTGCCTCCACTTTCCTTTACTGTAGATATAAGTTATAAGCTTATCTGTATTGTGAAAGTGCTGTGTGTGAAGACTTCCAATGTCAGATTATAAATTGCTTTCTGAGAGCCTCATAAAAAAGGTGAAACTTACAGCCAGTGCCAGGAATTATTATTATCATTAATAACAATGAGATGTGCTACGCTGTTAAAGCAGTCATTTTTTTTCCCTTGTTGGATTAAGAAACCTTTCTGTAGTCATTGTGTAATCAGAGATATGAAAAGCATTTTGGGATCCTTCAGACGAAAGGGACAAATAAAAAATGTGACATGGATCATCACACTGTTAATCATGGCATTAAATATTCAGTAACCAAGCATTTATAATTGAGTGGGGTAAAAATTACTTTGTACTACATTCCAGTCTCAGGTTTGCTGCATGTTGTGAACAGGGCAGAACAAGCTGAGCAGGCAAAGCCAGCAGAGGTATTCTAAGAGCTCTGATTTTCTCTTTATTGATTGCTGTCCCTGACTAAACGTCATCAGCTACTCGGTAATTTACAACATACTGGTAATAAAACAGAGGAATACGGGTAGCAAGCCTTTCTTTTCTCCCTGTTCAACCCTACAGTTCATTCCTTGGTTAAGGTAACACCATGGTGACAATCAGCATGCAGCAGAATGTAATGAAAGTGAAGAACCGTGGGCAGATGATGCTGACAGAAAGACGCCTTCCTTTGTTGCACTGTAAGTGATAGTCTGTCAAACAAACACGAGCCAGTGCCTTTGAGCTCCACATAACAACACAAACAACCCACAAAAGCCTGAGATGTTTTGATGTTCAACTGAGGGAAAGTTGCAGTGGAATTGTAATGAGAGATGATATCTTTCTCCATATCTGCTGAAGACAAGAGACATATCTATGCCATAAAGTTATTCAATAAGCTAGAAATCCCAATGTCCACTATGCAACATTATTGAAGAAAAAGTTCACAGCTGTTGCTCTTCTTGCTTGTTTATTTATTCGCTGTAGAAGATGGAAATTTGGTAGGGTTTTGTAAAAACATCTTCCACAGTGGTAAAAACACTCAAAATGCATTTTCTATTCATTTTCTTCATCAAATCAGGACATTTACTAAAGATCCTAGTAACAATATGCTTGTGCAAAACATGCATACATATAATTAAAACCTAAAAGTGCATTCATGAGGAAAATTTGTTTTTAATTACAGGAGAGTAACCTTCAGAAAGTGTATATAAGATTAAACAGATTATGGTGGTGTGTGTCCAGCACAGTTAAAATTCTGCAAAAATAAAATACACCTTTTAACTATGTCATGCGGTCAATAAATCGTACAAGAAAGAAAATTAAAAGCTCTGTGGTGATACACACAGTAACACACATTAGTTATGTGAAAATGTGGAACTACAGGAACAAGGCAGCCTAGTGCCTAGATATAATGAACCATTCAAATAATCTGAAGACTGAGATCCTCTTTTAATACATATTATTAAAGATACTGCTATGATGTCTCCACTATTGATCGTGCTAGAATCTGTGAAGTTTAAGTGTTAGTACTTTGGGAACTTAACAAATTTTAGCCTAAGTATTCTTATATTTTAATAAGAAATAGTACAAGAGAAATACACAAAAGAGAAGCTTATTCAAATACAGAAGGACTTGTATTAAATATTTTAATTGGTCTCCTTGTTTTGTTCTTTCTCTTTTGGGTTGTGTGGTTTTTTGTTGGTTTTTTTTTTTTTTCCTTTTATCTATATTAACAAACTGAAAATATTTATTTCTTATAAAACCAAATAAATTGAAAGTTCTTTTTCCAATGATTTCTTTCCTAAATCTACCTGAAAGTCAAGGCAAAGTGAGGCTGAGATTTGCTAGTTGAGAAATTACAACATTATTTGCACTTAGCAGTAGGATTCATTGTTACAACCTCAAATAAAAAATAAAACCTTCCAAAATGATAGTTCAAAGTGATGAAGTATTAATTACATCCCCAAAATTTTGTTGAGAAAAACAGCTAAAACAGATTCATAAACTCAGCTTTTAAAGATCTTGGAACAAATAATTGTGGAGTTCAATGCGCATTAAAAGACTTCTTCACTAGTTAAAAATACAATTCATTTATATTCTTGTGATTAAACTTGAACTTCTTTTTACTTGATAAGAAGTGTTCTTATTTGTAGACATCATAAGATGGATGACATCCTTAACTACTCAAAGCTTTGATTTTAACTGCTATTGTAAATACTGTTATAGGTATACATCAGCAGGCTACATTTTGAAAACATGTGAGAGAGAACTACCCTGCTATGCACCAGCACAGCTGAATCAAAATCCTCTCTAAGCTGGATTCTGCATAGCTCTGGCTAGTGTTATACTGATTCTGCACTATTAAAGCCTTTCTGGAAAATGAAGTTTATTAGCTTCATGTTATTTTCTTGCTTATCACACTTTTAAGATTTTGCTCATACAAGTTAGTTCATTGTAGATGGCGAAAATCCTAATTCAGAGGAAGTCCTTTGGTGGTTCCTCAGTTTGGGATTTAGCTTTATTACCTCTGTTAAATGATAGGATTTGGTTTTCTTCTCAATTCTGCCAGATGGCAGGTGATTTCACACTAATTGTTAGAGGATGAACTCTAACGTTACATCTATGGTAACATATTAAATAGTCAAGAAATCATTCTCTATCGCAGCACAGACCTGGCACAGCATAAAGTGTCCCCATAAAGTTAAACTTCTTTTGTTGCAGACCACTGTTGGCCCAATTTGTTCACCAGAACTGGCTCATGGCCCATGCCAACACCTCTGTCCTGCCTGGCATCACTGCAAGAGACCAGATTGCACATTTGACACTGTACATGGCAAGACACTAATGCTTACACACGTCCTGGCCTCAGGCTTCCTAGGTAGCAAACAGTGCTCTTTAAAAGTGTTGCCTTTGTCTAAGTACAGAATTCCTACCTGCAACTCTTCTGAAACAGTCTTTGCAGAATGTCTACTGGTAAATTTGCTATCTATCAAATTCTGCAGCCATTGTCTGCAGATTTCATTGTTATTGTCACAATGCTTATGTGATTGCAAAGGAAACAGAAGGAAACTAAGTAATCAGTGTCTCTATCAAAATAATGACCAGTCATTTAGTATTCTAAAGGGACTGTGTTATAAATGCATGGAAATGAACACCAATCTATTGTGTTGCCAGTTTGTATAATATTTATACACTATTGTTCTTGTTTTCCCCAAAAATAATCTTCTTTTTTGCCCATGCTTGATCCCCATCTGCTCTAACTTTCACTAGTGTGCAGTGAAAAATAATTATAGATGTTGCTTACTGGAGGCAAAGTTTCATTTTAATACTATTTGGTTTGTGAATACTTATAACTGAAAATGGTAAAGTGATAAAACTTATAAAATGATGCCTATATGGAAACTAATTAAATGGAAACTAATGAAACTAATGGAAACTAATGGAAACTAATTGAAAGTAATTTATATTACCTTTGCAAAAGCTCGAAGTTCTCAAACTGTTTGGAAATCATTATCAGTTTTAAAAGACATATGGCTAACTATAGGTTTGATTGCTAAGTCACTGCCTGTGTTGTTCTTCCCAAGAGTACCTGTCCCTTTATCTATGCATCCCAAATTCTATAGGATTTGACAAGGAATATATGAAAGCCAAAGAATATAAATTGCAAACCTTATTTAAAAACCCCTAAAGTATAACCACACCATGATTCAGAATATTTTTTCATAAAATCTCAATATCCCTAATATATTTTTTCTTAGAAGTATCATGAGCAACCAACTACACAGACTATTATATTCCTCACAGAGAATCAATTGTTTGAAATCCGTCTTTATCTAAAGCAAGATAACAATGATATTAACACATTCTTTGCCTCATGAATACTAACATCAAAGAAATGAATATAAAATGTGTTTTTTAACAAACAATAGAACATTTGAGATACACAAGCAGTAAGAAAAATAGGGAGAGAGGAAATAAGCTGAAAGCTTTTGTCTGTGAGCAATCAAAACCAAATGGGTTTTTTTCCATAGTAATATAGAAGTTTGCATTAATCAATACCCTAGTCCAATTATTTTTCACTCTCATCTCCTGTCTGCTTCAAAAACTTTTAATCACTGGACACCCTCTTTATAATGATGCAAGCATGGGAAGTAATAGCTGAATTTGCTTTACCAGAAAGCCAGCTAAGGACAGACAGCAAAAACAAATAGAAAACCCAGCAAAAGGGAGTCAGAAATTGCATTATTTCACTGTTCCCTCCAGCAGGGATTGAAAGTAAGCTACCCACTGTCAACCAGCCATGATTTTTGCTCTTTCTCACCTTCACCTTTTACTGAAGAAATCTTTCAGCTCCCTTGATTTTGTTATTAGAATGAATAAAAATTTATAATTGAATATTGATTTGGAAAATTACCCCACCTCACAAGGCATCTACTATTAGCTAAGCATCAAAATACTTGCAGTAACTTTTGAAATACACAATTTATTTGTTCTCTGCACTAGGAATGCAAAGAGAAATGCAACATTTATGCTTATATTTTGCCTAGTTTTTTTCTAAACTTACAAAGAAGTAGACTGTTTTTCTCATTGAGGTTAATTCTTGCAGTGTCCTACGTTGGAATCTACGATGAAGTTGTAACCCTCAGTCATGTTAGGTCTGCAAATTAACCAACAGAAGTGTATTATTCTTATAACGAATTTAAGCTTCCTGCAAAAATTTGTGCCTGCCATTAAGTTCCAGGAACTTGTATGGCCCCTCTTTTTGCAGGGACTTGTCAGGAGCAGGAGAGATGCTCAAGGTATATCTCCACAGTGCTGCAATTTCACTCTACCTGATTACAATTCCCATATATAATCACTCATAAAAGATAAGAACAACTGATTTTTGGTCAAGAGATTTAAGAAGCAGAATAGTACTTGTATGCACACTTCAGACATCTAACAGAAGAGTAATAAAAACCTTGCCATTTTCTGTTTTCAGTACCAATTGAAAGCTATGTATGGCCACATACAATTATTTTACAGAAAGTATATTTTTAAAATGCATTACCACATTACTATATATAAAACCTCATTGTATATGTGTTATTTTGTGGGCTGACATAACAGACAACCTGCAGATAAAGCAAGTCTAACAAATTGACAGAACCTGGATTTATATAAGGGAAGACTGACATGTAGAATATTCTTAAAATAAGCAAGAATGGGCTGGTTTTGAAAATAACCTTGGAAATACAGGACATATTATCATATCAGACAGACCTCATTCTATCCAAGGTAGCAATTGTATCATAGGGTTTTTGTTTGTTTTGGGCTTTTTTTGTTTGTTTGGTTTTTGGTTTTTGGTTTTTGTTTCTCTTTTTGGAGGGGTAGTGGAGAAAGAACTGATATTTAATTTAAAACTAATAAACAGATATAACTGAAGAATAGTAGGGGTAATATAGAAATCAGGATGGTTTGTGAGCACATAAGCCAATGTTTGCAGGCAGAGGCAATAAAATCTTTAGGACAGCTGATACAGTGTGAGAAACCTTGAAGACGGGGAAACTGAACCACAGGTGGACGTGGCTCTTTTGAAAGATTTTAGGGAATATGACATAAAAATGCCATGAAAACAGTTTCACATTATGTATTTCCACTCTACAAATGTCTTTGACAGGCAAGGAAAAAGCAAATTATTCCAGTGACTTGGATAGTCACACGTAAATACCCACTGCTGTCAATAGGATTTGACATTTAACAGACCCGGACTTATAAGATAAGAAATGTTGCCTGACACTCTTGTACCCAAACGGTGGTTTAGAATTAATACCTTCTTTAACTGTATGTATGAAAGAACATCAGAACAACATTTATAACATGGGGACTAATCTTGCAAAGACCACTCACAAAACCTTTTCCCCCTTCTTTCCAGTTTTCCACATGATTCTGCACTCTGAATCACTAGGCTCAAATCTGTGTTCCTCAAAGGCTTTGGAGAAACAGTCTCAAGCTGAATGGGAAATTTTTTTGTACACTAACTATTCCATAACATATTTATTGAAAGTCACCTTTAGTTGTAAGTAATGTTAAAAGCACTTGCTCATGTGAAAGTCCTTTACAGATCAAGAGACAAGAGTTTCCTAAAAATGTTAATTACTTATTTTATTCCAGCCAGTAAGCACTGTGTGGAAAAAAATTTATGCCAATGTCCCATAAGGATTGCCTCCCCTTCAAAATCATCTTTGTGAAAGCAGCAGCAGTTCTTTTTGTTACCAATAACCACTTTTTAGTTGGTAGGAAGTAATTTATATAAGGACCATTAAAAACATGTTTTGTCACATTGCTTCCTTACAGGAAAGAGATTGTAATGAACATGTGATTGATTTCCATGAAGTTTAGAAACTTTTCTCTGTGTTTCCAACATGAAGGTATTAAAAAGCATGTAAGTAGAAACACACACTCCTTTCCATCTAAATGGCAGAATGAAGTTCCTACAGTGGTTCTCTCCCATATTTGAATACTCTATATTGCATATCTAGCACCATCTTATAATTATTTGCTTATAATGGAAAGCAAAATTTCTGCTGATTTGTCCTGTGTCCTCTGAAATTAAAGGCTTCTACTTACTGCAGTGGGGCTGGGCATTGACAGGATATAATTACATGCAGAGTGTTCCTTCCCGTTAAATGCTATTATTTAGCAGATCTACGAGCATGAGAACAAGTGTTTATAATTGTTTCTTGTTTCCTTTCTTCATAAATCATATCCTCAGTCAACTTTTAACTTTTTTCAGACCCCAACCAGGTAGACATATCATTAACCTCAAATATGGAACTTTGTCAGAAATGCTTTTTAAAGGAAAGATAGTTTTGTCATTTCATTAGAAAATTTAGATTAGAGTTCAGAAACAGTTTTATCTGAATCCTCTTTTAATCATCACGCTTGCACTGTCTCCCATTATAACCTTAGATTTCTGGGTTGAGGTTAAAATAATTTCCTTTGCAGGAAATTCTGATACCTGAAGCCCTAGTCATAACATTAATTTAGATACTGAACGCATGACAAATTTATAGGAGAAGGATTTTCTTCCCAAAAAAAGTGTATGTGTTTTGTTTGGGTTTTTTTTTTTCTTTAAGAATATTCAGAATACATTTACATATTTTTAATGAAATATATTATGTTGTACCTTATTCTTTAAAGGCTTTAAATAACTTCTCCTGCCTAATTTTTTTAATGAATATATTTATTTCAGCCCTTTTTGATTGGTATCTAACTCTCCCAGGGCAAAAAGCTTATTCAAATAATGAAACACCTCTCTGTCTTTTTGTTTCCAAGGTCCTACCTTTCCAAGGTCCTACCTTTCCCTTAATGGGCCACTTCTTCCCTAGAATGACTATTTCTTGGGAAATATGTCTCCACTAAAGTGTCTGAGGAATCCTTCAGTGTTAGGCATGACAACTGGAATTAGGATTTAACCATACAGATCTGTTCTCCCCATTTGATTAACTGAGACACTCTATAAAGATGCCTTTGCACTCACAGTTTTTACGAGACCAGAACTATTGTGAAAATGGAGAAGTAGTATAGATGGAGTGGGGGCTGACTCCAAAGAGCAATAAAGCCTTGTGAATGATGATCCTGGCCCAACCATGCTCCAAGACTGCTGTATGCAAACCAGCTTCTCCCTACAGGATTTGCACCTCCAGTTATCTTGTTGCTTTGCACGAGGTAATCAGATCTTACACGTGCCTACAAAACACCACACAAAGGGACTGTTAGAAGCCAAAGGAGAGAGACACCTTCCTCCTGGATCATTGTAAGTGTTCTGAGTGCCATCCTGGGGGCAGGGATGTGCCTGACCACAAGGACAGGCTACTGTCGGTGACGGTTGTGAAGCTTGCTGACCCGTTCCAGGTTGAGCTCCTCCTACATTTCTGCACTGCCAAAAGAAGAGAAAGACATCTCATGTCACAACACAGAACAGCATTGCAAAGGTGTCCAGGATGAACACAGAACAGAAAGGAAGGCTGCTGCACTTGGCTGCTGTTCCCAAGACAATAAGCCCAGTAAACAGGGAGTTTAGTTTCAAAATCTATGCATTTATGACTAAAGAGAATTTCTGACTGCTTTCTGGTTTGGAAAAAAATGGTTTTTTTCCTTCCTACAAACCACCCAATAAAACACACTTAATTTTTTAAACAAAAAAAAAAATCCCAAAATTGAAATATTTCCCATTTGGAACTACAGTTGTAGTGCTTAATTGGAAGTGTCATTCAGATCTCTGGCACTCCCTTTTCTAAGTATGAGAATTGCCTTCTGTACTTTCTTATTATATCATAGCTATTGCCTGCTACTGCTGAATATCTTTTCTCCTACCTGATAGCAACAGCAGTGGACATATAACACACAGAAATGTTAATAAGAGAATTGTATTTACTTCCTGATTCCATCCTAGTGTTTAGATTAGTATTATGCATAATGACAACTGAACATTTAACAAGGAATTCATATGTTGGGGGATTGATTCCCCCATAATGTTATTTTTGTGTATAATTTTTCTGACTACAAATGTTAATATATAGAAAATACTTCAAAATTTTTTAATTATGTATGTAAGGAAATCTTTTTACAGCTCAAATATTAACAACTTATTAAATGTAGAGATAATCATCACTTAAGTGTTTTCTTCAAAAAGTGGAATAGTTAACTTTTGTAATTGTAGTTGTTAACCCAGGCATGATAAAGAGAAGACCTCATAAGTCAACAACAACAACAAAAAAATGGAACAATAAACAGAAAACTGTAAAGGTCGCTCTTTTCTTTTTGTTTCTTGGCATTTCCCCCAATAAATCTCTTTCTTAGAATTGAGAAATGTGTTTAGAGGAAAAGCAAACACATTTTATGAAATGCAGATAAAGGCCAGCATGAGTGTGTCTGTCTGTGTGTGTGTGCATTAAATGAAGAACAACAGAAGGTTAGAGATTATCCTTAAACCAGATTAGAATATTTTGTTTGCGGCAAATTAAATGAAACTAATAAACATGTAAATAACACTATTATTATGTAAATTGCACAGTTTCAATATTCTGTTTGGTGAAGAACTGCTTCAGTACTTTCAGTTAAAAATTACAGTTGTCTAAGTATAATAGATTTTAAGAAATAATTTCTTGACAGACTATGAAATTTTGGGAAAATATTGTTTCTCTATCACATTTCATCCTACAACCACCTTACTAACAGACTCAAACAAACCCAAATGCTATTACAAGAAATTAGTGAAAAAAACTGTACAAGACTGTTATATTTTCTTTGGCTTCATTCATTATGGAAAATGTCCTATGAAATCAGTCTGTGATAACAGGCAAAGTTTGTCATTTTCTTTCTAGGAAATTCTCACTAAACCAAATCTTTCTCTCTGTCACACACATACACAGAGATAAATAAATAAGGTCTCATTTTCATTCTTTTTTGTCTAATCATCTTGTCTCTTCAAACATTTTCATAAGAAAATTATCAAGCATTGATAACCCTGCTGAGAGGATTTCATCATTGTCAATAAATTTTTTATATGAAAGAATTTAGTGTTGTTGACTTGTGCTGGGGTAATGAAGGACAGTCTTCATTCATTGCAAGAAAAGCTATAAATAACATTTGTGTAGAGTTCCAATATCAGTGTTATTTAAGATGAGAACTAAACAGTTGCCCTTTGAATGTGACAGACCATCCACATTAAATTATTACACAGGTGAAACTGGCCTTTCTGCTTTTCAGTGATGTTTCAGGCAAAGCCTATTACCGAATTTCATGTTGCTGATCACTTTGGGAGATCAACAGATCAATGCTTACTGGCCTTTTGATGACAGTTACCATGTTAATTAGTAACATGAAACAGGAACACAAAGGGAATATTGTGGTTTTATACCCAAAAGCAATGCTTAGAAGGGTCCTGGCTGGAAATCAAATGCTACATGCACAAATTCTCTGGTTCTAGAGGAACTAGCCAAAGGTTGCATCACATCAAAATTCTCTACTTTTAACTCACTCTTGTCTAGAAATGGTTAGAAGTACTTATCTTTCTCCTATTTCATGATGAATAGTGTGAACAGAAGTGCTGTAATTTCAAGAAGAGATGTGATAAAAAGACAAATGGAATATTTCCCAGTCCAAAAGCACCTCTAGGATCTTTCCTGTAATTTCTATGGTAAAGTATCATGATGGGAAAATGAAAATAAAAAACAAAAAAAAAAAGAAAGAAGAAGAAGAGAGTAAAGAAGACATTGAATATTACATTCTGCATCTCTGCAGAGTGTGCTGATATGCTGCCTTGCTTAGCACAATCACACCTTGCTCACAGCTGATGGGCTAACACTGAAGAAGCAATGGTGCAGTTGATGGGAGCTGGCACTGAGTCTTGTTGGAGAAAAAAAAAAAGTAGGGCTGCAGCAATAAAAAGTCATTCACACTTCTCTTTCCCTAGTCTGATATACATTACATGGAATTTGCCTGGATTCTGCAGCCTGGAATGGAATGTAAAAATTACAAAATTTCAGCCCTGAGGCTGCACTTTCTCCTGACTGCCCTTATGTCAGCAGTGGCAAGTGTATGGCTCTGAGAGAAAGAACAGCTACTTCTAACACCAGGAAGCTAAACCATATTTTTAATTTAGTTAATATCCAAAATAATGCACAAACTCTATGCTGTGTTGCTTACTACTTAACCTTAAATCAGAGGCACAACAGGAAATTTGGAATGGGTTCTGGATTATTTCATTCACATTTTCCCTATGGGGATAGGAAAAATAACTTATTCTCCATCACAGAGGAAGATATATGAACTGTGTCAGTAGATAACTTGGTTTAAAAATGCTCTCAACATTGGGACTGGAATGTCCTATGTAGTTTTTATAGCCCAGATTACTGAAGTTTCATTTGCAAGGAAAACCAACGACATTGCAGTGAGGATGACAATTAACAGTGTGATTTTACTGTGTAAAGTCTTAGTATGAAACTGCCTGCAGGACATTTGCTGTAGAGTTTGAGATCACCAAGGACATTATGAGCTTTGGATGATGGACAAATGTGGTTATTAAAGGTGGATTTGCATTTGCATAACTAAGCAACAAAAGCAAAAAAATAAGTAAGAAAAAGGGGTTGGAAATTTGAAATTGATAAATCACTCTTTTAATTACCTAGTCTGAATAATAAAAGTATTGATTGTTCACCACGCTCCTCTGAGAGGTAAGATAGAGATTTTATCAGCAAGTGGATGAAGACTGCTATCAGTAGCTTTGAAAGAAAATCAGACATTGCTTTTCCAGAAGCAAATAATCCTGAGTAAAAGAGATTTGCCCACCTTACTTATACAAAGGGTCTGACACTTTCTAGTAAGAATAATGAACACTAAGATCTGGAGATACGCTGTTGTCATTCATACTTTTAACTAGCAGATGAGGCCCGAGAGTCATTTGAGTTTCCAGAGAGAAACTCAGCATGGATCAAGGCAATCAGAGAGGTAAGTGTGTAATCAGTATATGATTGAGATTATTGTGAGACTGATAATCAGCAATTTCAGTCTTTCAGGAAAACTGTTGACCTGCACAGCAGGCATTGGATTTTACTCAAGAAGCAAAAAGGCAAACAGTTAAAAGTAATGACTACTTAGAGATGGAATAGGGAGATAATCACAAACCAATTATTCTAAAAAAATCATAGCTCTAGAAGAGCAAATTATGGACCATAAAATAAGAGTTAAAAAGTCAACCTGAATTCTAATGTAAAATATAAAATATATAAAAGGAAATTATGGAAAAAAAAGTGTCAATTAGTCTTTCAGTGCTGTAGAAACAGAAGGCAATAAGGCTGAGCAAATGTATGTGATACATAAATAATGAGGAAACCAAGAGATAATGTCAGGATTTCACATTAAATATTAAGCCAAAATTTCTCATTTAAGTTTAAAACACCTAGAGGAGGTAGAGATGATTTCAGTTCTCCAATCCACTTACTCCATATCTTCTTGGGTCACCATAAGTAGGACTTTCAAAGGTTCCTTGAGATGCTAAAAAGCATTGCCCTGCAACGAAATCTAAATCTCTGTTACTTTAATTCTAGAAATGAAAAAGTTTTCCAAGTGATTTGGGAAACTACTTTAATTCCTTCATTTTCTTAGCTCCCTATCTGACTACAATGAGGTATTATAAGCCAAAGAATGTATGAATAGAGGTATTCTGTTTTAGAGTGATCACAACCACTGAAAAATATGGACAGCTGGATGGAACATTAGGGGTGACAAACAGAAGTAATTTTCTCTGATTCATAAATGACACATTGCAGGCTAAGAAACACCTAGAAGTAAACACTTGTGAAAGAGAGATTGTCTCATCTCATTGCATATTTCCTATCATCATGGGAAAAAATCAGAAAGAAAATCAGAATTGGTAGTATAGGAAATCTCTTCCGCATTAAGGAAAGAAAATTATACTTAAGAAATAGAGCTATTCCTTTGCAAACTCAGACATGTTACAGGATTGGTAGACACGACTCTCACTGTTGAGAGTCCCACCTTCCAATGCCCTTGGAATATTATAAGTGGTGAAGTGAACTGCCCTACTGCTCTATGGTTTTTTAAAACAATACTTATGCTAGGAGGACTACCTGAAGTTTTGTACCACATGTATGCTCAACCTCACTACACTGTAAAGGTAATTTACTGTGCAGCAGACTCAAGATTCACAGACAGCAAGGACAAGCTAGTGAGAGTTCCTGCATAGTGTAGTGTTCAGACTACTCCCTGGGTTGTTTTTGCATCCTGATCTATGTACCTAGCCCCTTACCTTTACCTCTTTATTAACAGTAAAATTTTCTGCACAACACAGCAAGAGGAAAAATTGTATTAATTTAAAATAATATGTCTTTCTATAAGAATAATAACTGATTTGCTAAGTATAATATTACAGCAATTGCCTTTATTCCATTTCAAAAGCTCTGGCTTTAAAATTTTATCAAGAAATCTGCAAACACCAAGCATCAATTATCACTGGTGTGAAAGAGTTTCTATAGAATTAGTATAAACAGAACAGTATGCATGCATACCTACTGTTATGTGGGATGAGTTCTATTTCCAACATCTACACTGCAGGGCCTTCAGACACCTAGAGTAGCACTGAGAAACAGTGTACTCAGGGTTACAGTAAGGAACAACAAAGAAGGCACCAAATTGGAAATAACATACTTGAGTTTTGGCTAGCGTTGCCACTCAAAACAAGATTGAATAGAAATGAAACATAAATCCCTTTAAAGCTGCTGTTTGTGCCATCAAGATAAGCTAAAAAGGAGAACTTTTCAAAAGCACTGCCACTATGACATATAATCATCAGCTACTGCTCTGCCTAAATAAAAGACAATCAAAGGTCAGGAAGAAATGTTGAGAGATGTTTCGGGTGTTGGACTTTGCAATTTATTAAGCACCTTAAAATCAATCTGAGACTTCACAGGTACCTATGATAAAACTACAGGACATATGATGAGAATATGAAAAAAAATCAGTTTCATCTGCCAGAAAAATGTGGACAACATTCACTGGAAAACATTACAAATGCTAGTACACTATAGCTAACCTAGAGGTGAAAACTGTATTAACTTCATTAAGATATGTGGCATGCAAAATTATATATAATAGAGGTCATTACATAGGATAAAGACTGCAGTATGAGATCTAAAGTGTAAAATAGATTTGGCTGTCATTTGCCTACCCAAGGAAATTATGACACACTGGTAAGAAATCAATCCCAGGGGTAGAATCTAAATATTAAAAATACAGAAGACCTACAAAAGCTCTTTGAGATGTGGCAGAACTTAAACTGTGTTAATGGAAATACTTACTCCATATAGGAACAAATCAGTCAAACCAGACTGTGAGTATACCATCAAGTCCTGCTGTGAATTGTGTTATGGAAAATGCTAGTATCAAGTACTGACAAAAGAGACAATAGTATCTAGAAGCCGTTACATGTTTGAAAAAATGTGCAAATTGCTAAAGTATTTTTTTTCTCTTAATGTAGTACAGTCTCTGATATGAGATGATAATAT
>VWZP01003422.1:1053037-1094214 GCA_013396995.1 Dicaeum eximium
TTCACCAGGACAGCACTGGTCTTTCAGAAGGAACACAAACACACGAATAGACTAGACACTCCTGCTCCCTATAATTTGCCAGTGCTTTCTTTACGGATGCTTTCAATTTCAGAATTGCAATTTTCATGATAATGGAAATTTTCATGACAAATGGAAATATTGAGGCATATATATATAAATATATACATAATATTATCTATCTATATATATATATGTATATAAAAGACATGGCCTATGATATGTGATAGGCAATACAACACACAATTTTTATCAGATAGGGTGGGACGCATATTACTAAATTGAGTAAAATCATAGCATGGCTTGGGTTGGAAGGGACATTGAAAGATTATCTAGCCCAACTCATAGACCTAAGAGTGCAGATTTCCTCTAAATTCCTTTTAGGAGTATTTCTAAAAAAAGTGTTTCACCTCAGCATTAAGCGGAGGCCTGATCGTAACCATGGCTTTCTCTGCAATGGCTGTTAGAGGAGTGAACAAATTCAGATGCACACACCTGAGGGCAGGTGAAGTGAATCCACTCTATGCTGCTGCCTACATTGGTACCTGCAATGCACAGGGTTAAGATAACCAGCCTGGCCTTTGAAAACTGTATTTTCGGCATTGCAGGAGAGTGTGGAAAAAAAGGACATCATCAAAACGGGAACAAAAAAGCCTGAGTGCTGTCAGCTGCTACCAACACACCATCCAAGGAAACAGCAGTAGGAAGAATTCCCAAAGGACTGGAATTTCAGTGGGGGGAGGACAGAAAGACGCGGTGCAAGTCCCCTTATCACCGAACATCTTCCTAGTGCTCTGAGTAGGCGGAAGAAGTACATTAACATAGTTCTGCCCAGACTAATATACTCTGCTTCCCATAGTGAGTCACAGCAGTCTTAACTCCTATAAAGGGACTACCGTGGTACACAGAGATTTAATCTTTTCACAGTGAGCATTCCCAGTAATAAGCAACCCTGGATCACTTTGACAAATGTGTTTCAGATAAGGCTATGAGTCATTCTGAGAGAACAAAAGTAGCCCATTTAAGTCTCACTGCTGCTGAGAACACGTACTGAGTACTTTTTAGAGCCTTCTTCTACCAAATTCTCTTACTGCCTGCATCCAGACAGACCTGTTGTTATTATTTTGCATTTAGAATTTCTATAAACAGGTAAACCACACTTCTTTATCTGTAGGAGTCTCAAATAACACTTAAGCAATGCTCTAAGTATTAGGTAATGTTGTCTAAAATTTCAAGATGTGTCCCAGATTTTAGGAGCTGCTATCTCATCTTTTAAACTAACAATTTTGAAGTATTTTGTAATATTAATTATTTAAGCCTCACAACTGGGCCTTTGTGAGCATAATCAAGATAATTTCAAATGGTGTCACACTTTTAGAGCTGTGATGAAAAGCAGCTCAGGGTTCTAGGCATTACATGTCCCAGCTGAAAATGTCCCAGCAAGTACATTTGTGTAGAAAGCCAAAAATAAATTACTCCAGAAATCAGCATATTTGCTTTCTACTAACATTCAAAAGGAATGCCTTTATACTGCTTTCTTCCCTTTAAATGAACTAGACATGTTTGTAGAGAAGATCCTTTCATCAAAAGGTATTTTTTCAATTTAGAAGAAAAGATGAAAATGGAACAAAGAACCAACTACAGAAAGATCTATACCTCAGCTTCTTCTTTTTTTTTTAGGGAAAAGGATCAGAGATACAAAAGTGGCAACTGACATGGATTGAAAATAAGGATTTCAAATCCACAGTTTTCTGTGCCTCTCTCTGCTTCTAGTTATTATGGGTGTGAGTTTTAAAGTAAAGTGTATGATATAGATGGCTTGCATAATTAAATCAGCCATCTATGTGTGAGGAAAGGTGTATGCACATGAGGAAAAGCTCATACATCAGCCATAAAGAACCTTTGTTCCTTAGCATGTTCTATTCTTACACACTTGTGTGCTGTATTTATACCTGGTTTACTTCTACTATAGAGGATGAAATAGATTAAAACTAGGATTATCCCTCCATAAGAGAAATCTGAGTAAAAACTGTCAACTACAAGTTTTCTCCTCAATGTTGATATAGTCCAAAAAGTTATATTCTGCTTGTAATCAAAGGTAATAAAGAGGATGAAGCTTTACCCTTTGAGAAGTCACAGGGAATTTTTCACAGCAAACAGACAAGGCGAGGATATAGATGGCTTATAAATTACCAGTATGATCATCATCATCCGGCATTATTTTTCCATTACTTCAGTCCTAATAGGATAACCAAGGAAGATATCACACATTATCTACTTTCTCAGACAAGTTGTTAAAATAAAGTGTAACAAGACTCTGCAGCTAAATCACAGAATACAAGTTACTGAAGGTACTTTTGCATCACTTCTACACTTTTTAACCAAGACAGCTGGATCATGCCTTGTGAGCTTTCATTTAGAGCCATTTGAACAGCAACAAGTGAGAGTTCTGCTCCTCAAAATTTAACTTTGCTTAGGAGACACAATTATCAAGGAAAGCAAGTTAAATTTGAGTATAGGAGGGTACAGTATTTCCTCATCAGTTACAGTATTCATTGCTATTCCTCATGGATTGTAAGAAAATAGTGGGTTTATTTCACAAGGAAACTGCAGACTTTTGTGACATGTTATTAACTCCTGTTCACTTAACTGAAAACCTCTTGGAACCATCAGCAACACAGAGAAAAATTTGTCTGCAATAGAGTGTAATGACAAATGACAGTGATCATATTGTTATTCAGTATCAACAGCAAATAATTAAACAGTGAATGAACCTGACAGAAGACCTTTAAGATGTTGCCAAACTCTATATTGATAAACTGAATGTTTGTAACACATCTAATGATTTCATCTGTCTTAATTGTACGTGTGACTGGGTGAAAGGTTCACATGCTCTAAAAGTAATGAAGAATGGTCAAATGATTGAACAGAAGCAATTAACTTCTGCCCAAATACTTATTGTTTTGCAAATGATTAGAAACTGGGGAAAAGGATTGTAGTTGCAAGAGAAAGTGTATTATCTTCACAGAAGAAATTTCCTTACACAGCAACTTTGAGTAGTAAACTCCAACTTTACTTAATATAGAGAGTTTCATTACTTCCATTGAAGGAATATTTAGAAATACTTTGCAATTTAAATATGTAAAAGAATTCCTCAATATTAAAAGGCTCACATAACATGCTATAATTACTGACATGTAAACAATATATTCACTGTTCAAAGTCAGGTTGGATCAGTCTTTGAGCAAACTGGTCTAGTGGAAGGTGTTCCTGCCCATGACAGGGGGTGGACTAGATTACCTTTAGAGGTCCCTTCTGATACAAAACATTATCTGATTGTATGATTCTATTGGTTGTACTCTTCACTCATCTATATAAAACAGATGTGGCTGTTTTATGTCTAAAATTCCCTGTGGCTTAAAAGGAAGCAACATAGAGCTGAATAAAGTAGCTGTTGAATCAAAGACATCATTTAACAAAAAAACGTGTCTTCAGAAACTGTGTGAACAATCTGTAATTATGAAGATTTCTGCATTCTTGTTCAGGAAGACAGAGTAAACAGGAATAAAAGGATATGTAAATGATGGACAGTAAACCAATCAAGGAACATACACACACACAAAGGTGAAAACATAGAAACATTAGGATTCTATGGTTGTGTGCTGTGGTACTATGATTATAAAAGATTTCCAGGTTGAATTTCTGGGCCTTGGTGGCTATATTATTCATATTCACTAAATCTAATGTTAACATATCATAACATATCATACCTGAACAGAAGAAAACATTAAGCATTGGTTCATTCTGTGTGCTGAAATGTGAACTGAAATTCATTACAAGGTAGGGAATTAACTGTAAGATGTCCATGGAAGAAAAAATGCTTCAGGAACAAAGAGGAGTTTTTATTAGCAGACTGTGGGAAAACTAAATGTTTCTGATTCAAAACACAGCTGAGAAATACAGACTAGAGAGCAAGATTAACAGGGATGATTTTTGACTTCATGAAAATACCAAGTCTTTATGAAAACCTCCCAGAAATATTCTGAACTATTCTTTACAATTGTGAAGAAAACCGTTCCAATGTAAACAAATTATCATACTCTTTTCTGGGAGATTCATGACTTCACAAATCAGAAAAATAACTGACTTTGATTTTAATATTTCATGTTTTAAGAAAGATGGACATTTTGAAACAATTCTTTTTAAAAGTCTTTTACATATTAAAATTTTCATCTTGCTGCATAGATCTTATAAGTAGATCCTGTAAGAGATTATAGGTTGGACTCTGATCTCAGAGGTCTTTTCCAACCTAACTGAAGGGTACTTTTTAAACAAAAAAAAAAATTGATTATGCAGTGGCTTTCAAAGTTTTAGTCAGACAAGAATCTTTCAAGCTTGTAAGAACAAATCAGTCGTCTTCAAATCTTTAATCAGAAAAACTCTGCATTCTTGCCCAATGCTTCAAGTTGAAATAATAACAGTTATGGCTATTAAATGCATGGGTCACATGGGTCCCAAGGTTGTTCTGGCTGGTCCATGGATTTTTTTTTTTTTTAAACTAGGGTCAGTGAAGAAAGGAGTTAGATACCCCCAGTCAAGTGAATAAGGGTTAGTTCTGCCTGGAAAGTGAAGACTGCCAGAGGATGTGGACAAGACAGACTTTATAATCAACAAAAGAAATAAAGAGAATCCCATTTTAGGTTATGAAAGCCGAATCCATTTGAGTTTAATTTGGTGAAGGATGCAAACAGAAACAAGAAGGGCTTGTATAGGTATATTAACAGTAAAAGGAAGAGGAAAGAAAATGTGGGTCCCTTATTAAATGGAACAGGACATGTGGTGACAAAGACAATGAGGAAGACAGAGATAACTCAGTGCATTCTCCACTTTGGTCTTTACTGGTAAGATTTTCCCTCAGTAATGCCAGGTCCCTGAAACCAGGGAAATTATGAAACAATAAATATTTCTCAGAACAGGCTGACCAGATAAGGGACAGGTAAACAAACTGGGTATACACAAATCTATGGGATCTGGTGGGATGCACCCACAAGTGCTGAGGCAGTTCACCAGTGTCACTGTGAGGACTTTATTGCCTTTGAAAAGTCATTATGATCAAGGGAAGTTGTTGAGGGCTGGAAGAAAGCAAATGTTGCTTCTGCCTACAAGAAGGACAAGATGTAGGAGCCAGGGAACTATGCATTGATTTACCTAATCCTAAACCCTGGGGATGTGAAAGAGAGACTCCTTCTGGAAATAACTTCCAAACATGTTAAGGATAAAAGAAAGTGTAGTCCTAGAGGTCAATACAGGGTCTAGCACTACTTAATATTTTCATTAGTGACCTGAATGATGGGACAAGAGTACACCCTTGGCCAGTTTGCAGATAAATCAGATCTGGAAGGAGTGGTTGGTACATCAATTACTTGTGGTAGCCGTCAGAGACAGACTGTAGAAGGGGATTGACTTGGATCTCAGCATCCTTTAAAACAATAATTGCAATATTCCACACCTGGAAGGAAACACCCTATGCACCTATACATGCTGGAGCTGAAGGTTCAAGAGTCTCTTGGCAGAGAAGTATCTGGGGGTCCTGCTGGACACCAAGTTGAACATGATCTATCAAAGTAGCCTTGCAGCTAAGGCCAACAGCTGCCTGGGCTGTATTAGGAAGATCACAATCATAAAGTCAAAGAAGGTGATTCTCCTTTTGCTCATCCCTGGTAAAACACACCTGCAGTTCTGTGTCCAATACTGGGCTCCCCAGTCCAAAAGGAACTGTGCAGGGGCACATTCAGCAAAGAGCCATGATGATCATTAAGGGACTGAAGGATCTGGCACACAAGGGTAGGCTCAGAGATGGAGTTGATTGAGTTTAAACAGAATAGTTTCAGGAGAATTTGATCAATGTTTATATTCATACATAAAGCAGGTGTATTGGCTTTAGCAGCAAGGTTTGACAGTGGGGGGCTACAGAGGTGGTGTCTGTGGAGAAGACCATGGTGAGGCAGCTGTCACCCTGCAGCCCATGGAGGTCCAAGAGGGAGTAGATATCCACCTGCAGCCTATGGAGGACCCCACGCCAAGCAGGTGGATATACATTGAAAGAAGCATTTATCCCTTGAAAAGCCCATGCTGGAGCAGACTCCTGGCAGGAACTGTGGCCTGCAGAGGGAAACCCTGCCAGAGCAGGTTTTCTAACAGAACCTGTGACTCTGAGGGAAACCCATACTGGAAAAGTCCATTCCTGGATGAAAAGTGTGCAATGAAAAGGGTACACACTGGAAGAGTTTGTTAAGAGCTGCAGCCCATGGGAAAGACTCAGTGTTGAAATTCACGTGGAAGGGATACCACACTGGAGCAAGGGAAGAGAGAAGAAAGGGACAAAGTGTTATGGACTTACTGCGACAGCCATTCCCTTGACTCTTGAGCTTCTTGGAAAATGTACGAAAGTTGGCAGTGAAGATGAGTATGGGGAGAAAGATCAGGGGAAGCTGGTTTTAGATTTTTTCTAATTTCTCATTATCTTATCTAATTTGATTGGTAACATGTTAAATTCATTTTTATGTCTGTTTTGCCTGTGATGGTAATTGCTGAATGGCCTCCTTGTCCTTAACTCAGCTCATGAGGTTTTTTATCTTGTTTTCTCCTCCTGTTCTGTTGAGGAGGGAGGCAGATAGAGCAGCTTGGTGGGCACCTGGCAGCCAGACAAGGTCAACCTGCTGCAGTAAGAAATTAAGGAGAGGAAGCCAGACTCTTCTCAGTGGTGTCCAGTGCAAGAACAAGAGCTAGCGGGCACAAATAGAGATAAAGGAAATTCTTTTAAAACTTAAGAAAAAGCCTAACTATTGTGAGAGTGGCTGAACACTGAAACAGATTGCACAGGAAGGTTGTGGAGTCAACACCCTTGGAGATACTCAAAGCACAACTTAGCATGACCTGAAGCAACTTGCTTTAGTTAACGCCGTTTTTGTAGAAGGGGATTGAATTAGATGGTCTCTAGAGGTTCCTTTCAGCTCAACTGTTCTGTGATTCTGAGCAATGTTAAGCTTTCTGAGGTCAAGTTTAAGTAGAACTTGTGTTGCATATCACACTGGTTCCCTGCAGAAAGGCAAATTTCACTCCTTTGTGTTCAGCTGTACACGAGCCCACAGCTTGAGAGTATAATTTTGAGATCTTTAAACTCAATTTAGGGCTAAAAAACTTAGGGAAAAAAGTGACAGATTTTCTATAACTGAGAATGGTACATTGTATCTATATAGCATGCATATTTACTTCACTAAAATGTAGAAAAAACAGCTAAAATCTTGCAGAAAAGTGTCTTATGCTGTTAATATTCAGTAGTTCTTAATATGTTCATATCTTGGCTTGATTAATTTCTCTTAAAATAGGGAACATTTTCTCTAGACCTGACAAAAATTTTTGAAAGAATAAAACATTTCTACAGGCCAATATGAAGATAATTAAATGGTGACTTGTGTACACAAAGTCAAAAAATACTAATGCCTTTAAATAACAAAAGCATACAGTAAAGACCAAATAGAGAACAAATTTTAAAGTAATAATAAGACTGCAGAATAAATTCCCATAACCAGCAGATCTCTCTAGTGTACTCTTCACAATGTGTCTGATCACAATGAATAATTTATATTTCCTGGTTTTGTTCTTTTCCCAGTGGAAGACTGATCACTGACCTGCCTAGCACATGTTGGATGCACTTGCCCAAGGACAATCTAATCAGAGAAAATACAGAGGCAGCATGTGTTAAATCCCAACCCTAATCAAGGGTAAAGGTGAAAGGCCACAATTTCTACCATATTTGAAAAATTTAAAGCACTTATCAGCCCTTTGCAGGAGAGGACCCTGATGGCTCTGCATTTTAAAGAGAAGAGTCATGTGTTTTTCAGCTCCCTTGGTTTAGGCTGTGATCATTTTAAAATGTGAAAGTAAAAGGCTACAAGCAAACACAAGAGTGCATATTAGGAGGAAATCACATTAAGCAAACTGCTCAAGATATACTCTGGGGTAAAGACTTGTAGCCTATATTGATTTAATGCACAAAATAGCATAACAAATAGAGGCATTGAAGATCACACTGTGGTTTACTGTGATGAGTTAGCTGTGTAAAGCAAATAGATAGCTATCTGAAAAACTAAATAGATGCTGAGAAGGCTTTTACCACTAGCCATAATGCCCAAAACTTTCCCATGGGTGAACCTTGAGACTCTCTGTTTCCCATTTTAAGAAGTACTTGTAATGGCTTTTGATTGCAAAACCTTAAGAAAGTTGAAAGGACAGCTTTGAAACATCTTTTTCCTCTTTAGATTCTTACCTGATGTGGGACCATAGTAATTTTTCAGGGTACCAGAAGAGTGACCTGAGGTTGCAAAGCTCTTTCAGAATTTATCTAGAACTGATGATTCCAGTGGAGGGGTACCTGTCGGCTTCATCAGCAAGAGGCTGCTTCTTGCAGTTACTCAGAATTTTCACAGCCCCTCTGCTGTGGTCTGGGCTCCTTCTGCAGCAACAAGTGAGTGGTAACTTCTGGTAGAGGCTGCAGCAGCAGGCACATTCTCTCCCACATATGTGAATCTGCTTTAATATCACAGCATTCAGTAATCTTGTTGGTTTGGTGAGGGGGTTCTGATATCAAAATTAGTACAGTCAAACAGTGTTTAATGGAAAAAGTAATGTATAAGTTGCATATATGCATTCCTTTGTTAAAAAATGCTCAACAACAAAAAATCCCAACTATACACAAATAAAAAGATACCTTCTGTGAATAATTTAAACAGTCCATGCTATTGTCAGACTGTTTGGCATCAGGGCTATGCTGTAATTGGAACATAGATCATAAGAAATATGAATAATAAGAAATAAGAATAGAGAGATATTTTTTTCTTCAATTAACTCTTGAATATATAAATGCTGTCATGGCCCACTATACACTTGTATGTCACCACATATGAAAGGGTGAAGAAGGACTGGAGGAAGCAGGGCTGCATACAGGCACTTCCAAAGACAATTTGGGTATTATGCATGGGCTAGAATGTTAAGCATTCCTGAGATATTCGGATTAAAAGATTTTCTGCCTTCTTATGTCTTATTGAAATATACATGTGGGGGATAAATGCAGGTCATTTTCTTAGTGGTATACAACCAAATATACTTTACCTTTATTATCATTGTCATACTCTTGCCAACATTATAAATTCTAGCTGTTCAAATAATTTCAGCACCTAGACTGAAGCCTTCTAAGGTGTTGAAGTGCAAAAATACCACATGTAGTGTTAATTGGTTAGCATACAGGGTTTAGATGACAGGGAGTAAAGTAGGTGGACCTATGTTTTTTGCGATTTTTTTTTTCCCTAGAATAATATTTTAGCTTTCAACTTGAAGTTGTATTCTATTTGGAAACAGGACTGTATTTTTACCAAGTAAATTAACACTGCGTGGCAACAAATCCAATATTCCCTAATTCTTAAGGAGAGCAAACAAGCAGCATGTGACATGGATACTGACCCAGCAGTCAGGAGATCAGCACACCAGTCCTGCTCTAAATACTTGACTTTAGTAGGAACATAAGTCACTCCCTTTGTAAGGGGGACCAGAGCTAACATTGCTCTCTCCTGAGTCAGTACTCTGAACATCATGCTCAAGAAAAAGCCACCGCTCTGGCTATTTTGAGGAGTTCCCAGCACAGTGGGAAACAATGAAAATCTGGTCAAGAATAGCCAGGTGAGGCAAGTGAGGAATGCTTGTATCATGGAGGAGGCCATTCTTGGCATGTACGCGTCTGTCTGCTCCATACTAATCTAAATTTCAGAATAAAACAAGTGAGTGAACAGTTCATACTGTAGAACCAAACTCCTGTTCACAAAGTCCAAAAGCCCTCTCAGTACTTTGGAAACTCAGAAATGTCAGCAGCATTCACTGCATGACTAACAAATCACCTGTATGACTTTAAAAGAACAAGAGGCTTTTTTTTTTTTAACACAGTAAGATTGCTTAATCTTCCAACCACGTTAAAACACAGGTTGAAATTTAGTATTTGGGTTTAATATTTCTCAGAAGTCCTAGATATTTTAAGGAACAGAGAAACTTTATTCTGAAAACAACTGTTATGAAGTGAAAGCAAGTTCAATAAGTCTTTTGTTCCCTAGTGTTTTGTAGCACTAGATCTGAATATACACATAACCTCCATCCCTCTCTCACAAGTTTGTCAGCTTTAAGAAAAATTATAGAACTTCGCTTCCTAACTATATTTAGAAGTTTATTTTCTTTTACAGATTTAAGTGTCAAAATACAAATTTTTTTTCACTTGTCTTTAAAGGCTAATTATTTTGAAAATGTTCATAAAATCTAATAAAAATTGAACAATATAACAAAGTACTGCAGTAATTGAGAGTGGTGGTTAAAACAATAACCATGGCAACAAAGAATAAGAAAAATAGAAGGTATTTTCAAATTATGTGTTGTCATGATGGAGCTATAATGGACATATTAAAGGTTTATTTAATTAAATGCTTAAAAATTCAGTAATTGTTCAGATCGTACCTATCTTTGCTTCAATTTAAATAAAAATATATACACATATCAAATGGCTTGGATAGCATAATCTAACAAAAAGGTGACTGAAAAAGGATGTGAGTGCCTTCCTCCATACATTAAAGGTTATATCTCAGGGAAAGAGAAGACCTCTGTGAGCTGTATTAGTAATTAACAGAGGGAAATCAACTGATCATGACGCCATCCCATCCTAAAACTGGGAGAAGAAAACTTTCTAACAATCAGAGCAGAAATATTCTGGAAGTAGCTAAAAAATAATTCAGGAAAAATGGAAGTCTCAGCTACAGTACTTTGATGATGACATAGAAGTGATTTCTGAAAGGAATACATGACGTCCATGAATGACTTAACAGAAATTAGGGGTAGGAGTAGATGTGTGAATCACTGGAGTTGATGTGCAGTTAACACCCACAATGTATGCATTTCTGTGAGGTCTTTCTGAATCTTCTTACCACAGTGCCAAGGAGTGAATGCTCATTAACCATTGCATGAAATGTAAGCTGGACATGTATTTTCCAGATTAATTTAATCTAAAAGTATTCCAATTTTTGTTATCTGATGCTCCTCTCCCTCCAAATGTGAGAATGGAAATATTTGGGAGAATTGCTTGAAAAACACTTTCCTAGCACAGTAACAATCCACTAAATTTTGAGAGTGAAAGTTGCATATTAATGTTTAAATTCCATTTTTTAAAAATTTTTCTATAGCACCATAGACACTTTAGAATGTTTGTTCACATGTACTAAAAGTGATTCTATACTTTTAGTAGCAGCTAAGTGCTCCCACTAACATTAAAAAAATAACCCCCTACAGACTGCTTTTATTCCCCTCTGGAATATATTGACTCATATTCCAAAGCAACATGCAATGGAGCTTACAGGTGCAAAGTGATTCCATGAGCTGTGCTCAGCCTTGGAATTCACCTGATGGAAAGTAGTGGAGTGGTTGAAGCACTCTTTCAGATTTTCCCTTATGCTTTTCACAGTAAAAGGTAGTATGGCAACCAGATACATACACCAGATACACCAGATACCAGAACCAGAACAACACTGTGTTCACAAGAACATGAGTGTTGTAAACCCTGCCATTTTTTTTCTGTTTTGCACCACAAAAATGTCTTTATTCCATTAAATTTTCTCTGGTAGAAGGCAGCAAACTGTAATAGCTGTCATCTCTTAGCTTCTTTTTTGAAAAATAAAAAACAGAGAAGTAGTTAACAAAGAAGAGCATGTGCCCATACCACTTTGCTCCCCTCTAGTGTCTTACCACTTTGTTCCCCTCCAGTGTCTTCACCACAAAATCTGTCTGTGGAGTAATGAATCCATATAAAGGCTTGCAGAATTGTTTATTATGAAATACCGTGGTATTTCCATATATAGATGTCTGATTGGCTCCTCCAGTGCTCAACACTATGACAAAATATATGCTGTTATTGCCTAGGTGAAACATTTCAAATAGTTTAATTTTCTCCCTTTTCAGTTGGCAAATATATGGAGTTAACATGTTAAGGTGTGGGCACACAGAGTTAGAGCCAAAGCTGAAAGACAGTTTTGGGAACAGTCCGTTCCAGAAATAGACCCAAACACACTTTGAACTTCAGAAATGTACCTTTTGTATTGCCCGATTTTCCATTTCCATCTGTCAATTAAAGACTTAAAAGGGTAGAGATACTGTGGGTATACCACTAGATTTGCCTATGCTAGCACTAGTCCCATGAGATAAAACTTCCAAAAATTCTGTCTTTAGTGCCACTTGAATTCATTAAGGGCTAAGAGCACTCATATTTCTGCTTCTGCCTGAGATGTTAACGAATGCATTGGCATTGATCACAGCTACTCAGCATTGTTCCCTTCCATAGGCATGAGTCCCAGGCACTGCACATCTATTTCATATTCTGAGCTGTACAGATGTAAAATATATAGGTTTTGTCTTGCTGATTTTGTACTCTGTTGTTCTGCTAGCCTGCAGTTTATTTTAACTGCTTCATAATTTATTAATACCATTTTTCTCTAATCCTCCTTCAGCAAACACAGCAGGGTAGCCTTCATTCAAGCAAAAGTCACAGGATTCCTGTTAAACTCTGCACCTACATGAAAATAAGCTTTTAAAACCTCATGGTAGAATTAGCTTTAGACTTGGGGGTTTGGGGCTCATTATTCAATACTTATTGAGCCAGAAGTAAGATTTTAAACCAAAATGAACTCTGGGAATCTAACAATTACCTTACTTCTGGTATGACTGTGGAAAGCTATTACACACCAGCCCACTATACTTTGTTACACCACTCTACACTTACTGAAAGTTGTACTTTTTTTCTGCAGAGAAAGACTCTTAAGCAGATGCATTGAAAAAGAGCAGATGTGTTCACAGAACAAATTTTCCATGCTCTATTTTCCACTACATATGCTTTGTGTTTATGGAGGTTGGAAGCATAAAACAGGCAATGGATGGAAAAGGATCTGACTATCCATACAAATCATATCTGTTTAAACACTTACTGGAAAGGACAAATCATTTTAAGATATTTTCTTGGGTGTACTTTTGCACCTATAATTTATATAACCTTCTTCAAAAATTAATATCTTTTAGACCTTCCAGTCACCTTTGTGAGTTGAAACTTACTGGGCTTAAGAAGCTCATTCCTGTACACCTGAAACTACCAAAGGGCAAGAGAAAACCTTCCCTACAGGCGCTGCCTAGAGAAAGCTTTCATATAGCAGTATGAACTTAGGTGGGCATATCTTACTATTTATTAAGGCTTTATCCTAAAAATGATGTCTTGAAATACTTGCTTTTTTTTTTTTTTATAGTATGCATGAGAAGTTAAACACTAAATTCTAAAGCTTTTGAAAGAAACTTCTGAACATTAGCTTTTTTCAAAATTGTTTCACCAGAGACTGGAATTAGTTCTCAGGAAAAATAAATACATTGGGTTTTTTTAGTGTGCAAGTCTTTAATAGAGAAAATATGCAAGAATATCTATCAGAATCACCAAAGAAAGCCCTCCACTCTGCCATTTATTGGGAAATTCTATCTTCTGCATTCATTTTAGAACGTCGTTAGTTAAAAAGATTAAGTTTAGTTTAATATCCCTTATGGTTTCCTGCAGTCACATAGTAATTCATTACCCACTGTAATGTTTTGTGATTGATGCTATAAGGCACAATAGGCTGGATTAATCAAAGAGATAACAAGTAGATTTTCACTTCTTGAATATTAATGAATAACTGAAACTCCTATTCACTGACATTCAAAACCAGATAAAGAACCAGCAGGAAATCTGTAGCAAAGGACAACTGGAACCCAATTTCTCCCTTTAAATTAAAACTGGCAAAAAAACCCCAGTTCTAGATAAGAGCTGTGTTTAATATTTATGAAGTCGAGTTTGTTTAATAATAATCTATATTAAAAATACATTAAAACAGCATTTAGACATAGAATGATGTACTTATTTTTGTATTTTAATAACCAGAATCATCACTTACACCATAGTGGCCAGTTTGCAACTTATGAGCATTGCCTCAGTACAATGCTTCCTACAACTTCACAGTTGGTGATGACACCACAGCTTTCTCTGTTTTTCAAGCAACATTTTAGAAGATACTCAAAAGCGTCTCATCTTGAGTAAGTCAGGAAATGGATAAGTAAAATATACATAAATTAAATATGATATGCAAATTCCTAATTTGTGTATGCACATTTTGAAACTACAAGAAGATCACAACCTATCTTTAGGATACTCTTTCAACTGTCATCATTACTGATGTCAGCTTGTCTTGTCCTTAGCCCTGTAAATGTCTGCATTTCTGCTAGCAGTTATGCTCCAAATATACAAAGCTTTCAGTTCTCAGATTATTTCTCTTGTCTGCTTAACTCCATTCAAAGACATTCTCCAGCTGTACAATGGACTGCTGCAGAAAGGTCTGTTCTGGCTGGATTGGGCAAGTGCATCCCACCAATCAGAAACCAGTCTGGCTGTATCTATAGCTCTAAATGAGTTCCAGGAAACATCTCTCAGCATAGCAAGTCATTTCTCAATGCTTGCATTTTTAAAGATGGTCTTTAGATAAAATTTTTCCAGTGTCAGCATAGCCCAGATTGTAATCCTAACATCTGAGAGCTACCCTCAGAGAACAGTCATTAATACATTCAGTTTCCTAACTGGAATACAGTCATGGGCCAGGAACTTGCACCTCATTCTTCTTAATTCTAGGAGAAAACCTTAAGCAGCAAGATATTACTAATGTCAGCAGAGTGCACATTAAATTCTCTTTTGATCTCCATTTAACCTTATTAATATTTAATTATGTAGCTAGTAGAGAAACTCAACAGGAGTGAAATGCACTGTGAGAATCCACCGACCTGATGGTTTGGGAAAAGAAAAGGGATATCTTTCCTGCACAGCCAGGCAGGTTAGGGGCTGCAAAAATATTCTTTTGACATACAAACTGTGCATAATATCATTAGGCTATTAGTTATTCCTGTCCTAGGTATTTCATAGTGGGATATTTTCACTATGTCTACACAGAGGAGTAGAAACAAAAGTAGATCAGTCTCAGCATGCCAGGTTCACAGAGATTCGTATCCACTTGCATCCATACTGTTTGCATCAGCTGTTAGGTATCTCCCATTTTGAGGCTGTCACTGCCTGTGTACCCCTGTTCTCAGGTTCTAACTTCCATTGTGAACTACGTGAGGGGAAGTGCACCGGACTCTGGGACCTTTCTGTAACACCAGAAGTCCACAACTTAGGTTTTAAAGCAAAGCAAGTTCTCCACATGTGTTTTAGTTCTCCACGTGTGTTCTCCACATAATGTTTTAATTATATGATTTGACTTCCAAAGATTCTGTCTATACACAAATCCCAGTATAAGTAGATTAAAATTGAAAACAAACACAGAAATTTGGGAGTCCTGCAAAACCGCAACTGTATTTCATACAGCTGAAATACATAGTTGCTGATGTGAAACATTAAACACCTTACATTCAAAATTTCAGTCATAAGAAGGAGTGATCTATGAAAAACAAACACACAGAAGTGAAAATGGTTATTTTTTATTAGCTACATGAAAGTTACAAAAATACCTGAAATAGTTTGTCAACAGTAACACAACAAAAACTAGATTTTATGATAAACAAATACTTTCAGTAACAAAAAATTGTGTTAGAGCAGAAATGCATCTATCTCTTCAAAATAGCCAGTTGTTTTCTACTCATTTTCTGGTATTGCTGAAGGATCTCATCTTAGCCTGCATTAGGAAAGACCCTAAAAAAAATCACTGTACTGAATATGAGTGCCCTTCACCAATCACTTCACATGACCTTTTTTGAAAAATATTAATATATTTTTAGTGTGCTAATATATTTTACCCAGTTCTGTTTAATCTGCCTGTTTGTTGCTTTGCAGTCCATAAAAAGATTTACAAATATTCCATCCTTTACATGTTTTGCAGTTCTTTTAAGATTTTTTTTAATTTTGTAAAACTGGAGAGGGAGAACATGACTTAAAATGCATTGTTTTTTTAGATTGAGACTGCATGGAACCTCTTGGAATAAAGTGTGTTTAGATTGTATTCTCATCTAACGGGCACATTCAGTGATAAAATGCAAGAAGCATGCACTGAAATTTGTGTTGTTGCAAAGTATTCCTGAAGGAATAAATAGTCAGTAGGATTAGGATCTGAGAAAACAAATCTCTGTTAGTTTGGGAAGGCAGCAGTGAATTATTAAAAGATATTTATTGTTAAAGATACACATCAGTGTGACTTTTTAAGAGAATACGTTGATGATCAAGAGGTACATAAAGCAACTTTTCCAAATTTTGCAGTCCAATAAAGGTCTTTCAAATGGATAATCCTGTAGTAAATATTTTTTAATTCTTATATGAGATTTTTAAGAATCCAAATATCCATTCTATGCCAATTTTCCAAAGCTTACATAAAATGTGAAATTTCTTTTGGTCTCTTATGAGTTCTGATTGGTCCAAGGAGTCATCTCCCTTTCTACTTATGGATGCTTACTGTTAAATGTTTAAGAGCCTGAAGAAATTCTACTGGAAAATTTTGAAAAGAAACCCTTCACTTTTACCTGAATCAAATTTTCAACTTCATTTCAAACTGAAAGGAACTGTTGCTATCATCTTACTTTTACATTGTAGAATTTTTCAGGAAGATTGTGTTTCATAGATGTGCTATCACCATTTCCAGCTGCCTGTATATCGGCCTAGAATTTAATGTCTAGTAAACGGGCAATGTACCTTGGGAAATACAGTTTACTCTTTATATGAGGCATTAAGGGCATGGAAATAAAATTCCCATGAGACACATCAATAGCACTGCAAATGCAGAAAATTTCCAAGCATTTATGCATTAAAACATTTTTGTTTTATGCCGTGTTACTTTGTTTTGACTTTTGCCTTAAATCTGGATGAAAATATATAGGGAAATAGCATTATTTCATTCCATACACAAATCCGCTTTGTTTGAGTGACTAACACTTCTCTATGCTTATATGACCATTTCAGTTTACTACTCTGGAGCTGACACACATTATCTGTTTCTCCTTTACTGAATTTCATTTTTCTACACATTTTCTTTCTCTGTTCAAAAACATTCTGCAACTAATTTTATATTTTTTTTCCTTCTCCTTTCCTGTATCTTTTCAAAATTCCTATTTCCGTGCATTCTTTGGTAACTAATCTCATACCTCCTTCTCTGCTACATCACTCCCTACAGTTCAATTATTCTTTGCTGGCTACAAGCCCTGATGTCATTTTTCCAACTTGGTTCAAGTTGAACTGCTGATTGGTTGACAACCATAATTTGGGATAAGTGCACTACAATATGCCAGTATATTTCTGGATAGGAGGAGATACTAAAGCAACGAGCATTTGACCATCCAGATTTTTCCTAAGAGGTGGCTTGATTCTTTGAATGGCATTTCAATAATCTGTAGAATTGATCATTAATCTGTGAAATGTGCTCTTGAAGCACCTTCATATTTAATGAGGGTTGATCTTACAAACACTTAGAAAACTAGGAAGAGATATGGAACAGAAATATTTGAGCTCATATATTTGCAATATGGAATGTGATTATCATAAGAATGCTAACGGCTCTTAGTTACTTCACAGTAACAAAAGATAACTTCAACAGAATTCAATGTGTGACTTTAAGTTCAAAATGGCTGTTTCAGATTTTTTAATAGTTGTTTAAAAAGTTACTCGTTGTTTAGATTTGAAAGATAATTATTAAGATCATTTTCTTAAAGAAATCTGCAAGTTTTTATAGTATTATACTATTAAATAAAACGTGTCAAGTACTTAAAGCATCCAAATAATAGAATCCTGACAGTAGTCTCTCTAAATGGCAACTTTTCAAAGATAATAAGCTACTTGTCATATTTTTTGATGAAAGAGTATGAAAAATGTGCCGTTCAAGAAATGAATCTCTCAAGTCCCTTCACTTTTTTAATTTTAAAAAGTGCTGGTGGCAGAATCCATAAATCTACAGGATCATATGGGGCAGCTACCATACACAGTGGTCTGAAAAAAATTAGTATTGATGTAAATGGCCATGTCTCTTTTGGCATATAGGGAACACATTTATTCTTATAAGTGCAGAATTTTATCTCATGTCTTCATAACACCATAGGATACCCTTAAGGAATGACATATTAATTTTTCACTGTCATGAATATTTGCTGATTTCCTGGAAGTCACAATGACAAGATATGGTTCCATAAATCATTATTTCCAGTGGCTCCATTTTCAGTTGCACCCCTGATAAAGTAACAAAAGCAACTAAGACGGTGCAAGAGACTGAAATGGCTTTTCACATTCAACACATTTACTTAAACCCAGTCTAGTAACATTCTGGAAGTTTATTAACTCTAGAGAGCATTGAAATATTGTCTCTGTTTTTGATCCTTCATGTGGCTTCCCACATTGACACTCAGTAAACAACCTGTCATGGCTTATAACCCAATTACATTCTGTAACTGAAATTCTTGATTTCAAAAGACAAAAAAAGGACTTATGAGCATGAGGCCTGAATTTCCTTCAAGGCTGATGACCCAGCAATTGCAGAGTAAAATATCTAAGATAAATAAAATTCATGGGGAGAAAAACTACATAGCAGAGCAAATAAATAACCTTGAAGTTACGAGATACATAGAGGGAATTAGCAAGAAAATAAATCATAATCCAAACTGGTTATCAAAGATACTCCTACATTCCATTTGTTCAAGAAGTTTACAAATTAATGGAGAGTGTGTAAATAAGACTGAGACAGAAATAAAAATGGAAATCTAACCAAATGGCAAGAGTTTGTTCTCTTGCATGAAAAAAGGGATTGCAAAGGAAAAAAAGGAAAAATGTAGGGACAGAGGGGGGAAAATCTAGATATAATTCAAAATTTTTATTTTCTTCCTGCTCACATCTGTTATGCTTCAACTTAGAGGAGTCACCAAAACTTCAAATATTTTTCCAGGAAGACTCAATTCTTGAAGAATGAGGTTTTTCATTTGCTTTCAATTAATGGTTGGTTTTAAAATTCCCATTCAGAAATGAGGGATTTTGCAATAAAGCAGCAAAATACAGCAGTATGAGATATAAATATATGAGATAGTTCAGCATTCATTCAGCAAATCAAAACTCAAAATTTTCTACTGGCAGGTCTTTAAACACCAAAAGCTCAATTGGAGTGCCCAGCAAACACGATTCTGCAATGAGCAATTTTACAGGTGATGGATGATCAAATAGAAGAAAGAAACTAAGCCCAAGGAAGAGTGACTATGGGCAAAGGAATGAGGAAGATATATTCTTGGTAAAAAAGGACATTTTTTGCTGCTCTAACTTCAGAGTTAGTTGCCCTTCTAACCGATGAATGTGAAAAGAGGCGATTTGAGGTTTAGCATCATATGGGTAGACTTTGGAAACATTCATATTCACGAGTGGAATGGACAAAGAGATGGGAGCAACATTTCACTTCTCTCTGAAGGGGAAAGAAGAGACGACACAAATTTTTTGCTTGATCACTAAGAGAGCAAGATACTGCATTTCTCTGACATGCTTACTGCTAGACCATTCTTATTATGGGTTTCTGAGACTTAAAGTTCTATCTTTGGTACAAGAAGAAATTCAGGTAGTAACATTTTTCTTCAGAAAAAGAACTTACATGCTAAAAAAAACCCTCCCGTTTGTTTGTTTGTTTGTTTGTTTTTTAACCAATTTATACGTACACCTGTAGAAATGCTGTTTGCAAAGTGACATTAAAATGAAACTGTGATAAATGATCAAGAGTTCTTCTTACTTACATTATATTGTGTTGTATTACTTATGTATTTCTTATTAAAATTATGTTATTGCTGGTGCTGGACTACCATGAGCTTCCCCCCAGTTTCAGTAATGATGCAAAAAAGAAGCTATCTCTTCAAGGGGTTTAGGGCACTTGAAGGTGGTGAGAAACCCCCGGCCTTATGAAGGGCATTGTTAGTGTTAGTTGAATAAAAGAATACAAGACTTAAACCAGACTGCAATGAATCAACTTGAACAACTGAAAAAAATAGAAATTACAAATTGTTCCTAAATATGGTCCAAGTGTAAGTCTTTGTATTAAAAAAAAAAAAAAATTGTTTGCTCGTTTTAGCACAGAAGACTTTGGGATATGCTGTCTGAACTGTTAAAGCAAATGTGCATCCTTTGGGCCAGAAATGATATATCATGCCTTTTATGACATGCTGAGAGGACATTGTGTGTGAGGTGCTAGAGAAACATCTAAGGGGGTGTTCCACATAATTTCAGGGAATAGAAGGTTGATTGACCAATAAGCACAGGAATCAATGGCTCTGCATCTCCTCCCTAAAACCACTCCATGGTATATGCTGCAGGAATGCAATGCACTATTATAGTGCAAAATTTATGGGTTGCTAAATCTGTTCTGACTTAGAGGAACACACTAAGGGAACTGCCACTATCACTTGGACAATGCTGTGAACGTTACTTCTTTCAGTAAGACGTGGTTTATGAGGCCTCTCTGTGTGTGTGTGTGTGTGTGTGTGTAGGACAGGGATAGTTTGGCCTGATTTTGGGCACAGAAGTTTCAGCCCTGCATTAAACGTTTCCCACAGAACCTGCTCACAAGTTGCTGCTATTTTAGAGTCCTCTGGCATGCAACTTGGCACAGCAGACCTTTCAAATCTACTTTAAATTTTTTGTAGATATCTGAAATTATGTTAAGCACGATCAGACAAGGTACAATTAAATCAATCTCATTCCTGGCGGTGCCCACCTGTTGTCAGTGCAGCAACTGTGGCAGCATCTCTGCCAGCTGGTAATGGCACTCCAGAATTCACACTCAGCCCAACTTAGACATGCTCCTGCTTCTATACTCTAACCACTCAGAAATGAAATGCATGTCTGTCTCATGCTCTCCTTTTTTTATCTCTGCCTCATTTATCTCCATTTTAAGAGCCAATAATGAGATGAATTAAGTGGTGATGCCCTTTCATTTTTCCTCATTAGGGTTGCTGGCTATTTCAGCCTTACTTGTGCTGAAGAATTACTTCAGGGATGCAGCCATCTTGCAATTCCTCTTCATTAAACTGCAGGAAGTAAAAGTATGTAAAAACCACATTGTCCCTGTTGTGTCAACAGTCTGGATGAAGAATTTAATGGTTATAAATGGGCTATCTCTTATAAAAATTTCTCATATGTGTAAAGGTAAATACAACCTTACAGCATTGTATATGTTTTGCCTTTGTTCTCTCTTAGAATGTCGCCTAAAACATTAAGGTTTGTCCAGACTTACTGATGAAAACATCTTTATTTTTTGAATTTTAAAATGTGATAAGGGGTATTAACTTATTCACCACAAGGAAGAATAGGAAAGCCAAATGTATCTCTACAGTTTTCTCATGTTTGAGTTCCATTTCTGTCTCTAGCACTCTTTTTTCCAGACAGCACGAGAGCAGCCATCTGACTCACTCCACTACATTTCTGCTGATGCTACCATTAGACACAAATATTCAAAGTGAAGTGTTTTCCTGTGACAAAGATAGCCTTTCATCAAAATAGATATTTTGGAAATAATGTCTGTTTGGAGAACATTTTTCTACAAGTCAGATGAAAAATAACATTTCAGCTTTTCAAAACAATGTTTTCAAATTCAAACCAGTGGTTTGATTCAATGGATTTTATGTTATTTTGAGTGGATTGCAGTAAAGTGTTTAAAAATATTAAAAGTTGAAAGATAATACAGTGTCAAAACACGTAATTTTTCTCTTTTTTTGCATTTATTCAGTTCTGGTGTTTTCTATGGAAATTCCAGCCCACGTTCATTAATAAAAATAATTTTAAAATAATTGAAACAAAGGATTTTCTGAGGAAAAAAATTCACTACATTCCTCTCACAATCAGAAGTAGTACAGTCATGTATCACACTCCACTAAGAAAAAATACATGCTATTTTTAATATCAACTTTATACCACAACTCGTTATTCTGCCAACATGAAAAGAAAATTTATGCTTGATATTCGGGCTCATAAAAAATTATTTTGGTGTTGTTGTTCTAATACAATGAGAAAGGAATAATTTCTGCAAAACTATTTATTTTGAAGTCTTTAAATAGAAGTACATAATGAAGAGGAATACAACAGAATTTAGCATCTATAATAATTAATCCAGTTGAATGTCATGACATGTATTTGTGTTTAAAGTGACTTTGTGTCTGCCCCTGTGAATTTTTTCAAACAAAAACAAAAGGGGAGGAAGAGACACAACTAAAAACAATAAAAGGTCCTTCCTCCCTCCAAAGAGGTACCATGATCTTATTCACTCTGTGAGCTGTAACAGGAACTGAGGGGCAGAGCTGCTTTGATTTTCCTGCCCTGCAATGCCAGTTGGGCAGTGGAGTTGTTGCCTCAGTGTACCCTGAAGAGGAGAATTTACTGATCCTGAAACACCCTGTCTCCTTTGTTCCACACTAACTGCTACCTCTTATAATAAGCAGACACAACCATTCACAGCCTTATGGGCCATGGCAGAAGCCTTTATTATTCTGCACAGAGAGCAGACTTTTCTGTTCATTAGTGTCACGTCAGGAGACAACAAGATGCTTGCTGTCACTACCAGGCAAGAGCAAGCCTGTGTCCAAATGGGTGCTGGAGTTCCACACAGCTTATGCCACTAAACCATGTTCATCTAAACATGAGTCAGCAGCACTGCCTGGATGTGGACACAGAAAACAATTCCACTCTCCTGAGAAGCATTTTGGAGATTGCACACTCTGGCACTTCCAGGAGTTACTGCTGACCCTGTCTTCACCCTCCACAGTGCCTAAAGGACACCCCTCACTTGAGTTTAAAATAATGTGTTTGTGAAATACTGTCCATTTTACTGCTTCAGGATTCATACAGACTATCCTACCTTCCAGTGTCTAACAGAAGCAAGAGAGATTAGAAAAGCAGTTCCATTCCAAAGGAAGAAAAATAAATCCAACCATTACTACTTTTCATTAATCTATACCATGATTATAAATTATAGGACTGTTAAGTACAGTTTGTCAGTATAATCCGTTATTTCATACCAAACATTATTTGCATATTTTGATTTCTCATTTATAACCACCTATGCTCATTCTTCACTTTTATTTGAAGTGTAATTCATTTGAAAGTCTATTATATGGATAAGAATCTAGTTTGAAATATAGACATACTTAAGCTTTATAAATTGGGACTAGAGCAGTAAAAAGAAACATCTAGCATTTTCTTCTTTTCTGCAGGTGACCTCCAAAAACATGCAAAAAATTCACGTGCTTCAGAGCAATGAATATAGTAATTTTCTCTGAAATTAAAGGATTGTTAATGACATTACAAGGCAAGCAATGCCAAGGGCAATTTTACAAAAGGCTGGCTTTTTCAGGTTTATTTTTTATTAAGCTAAATCTAGGCAACAATATTAGTCACTTACATTAGTGACAATTACAAAGAAACACAGACCCATTACTTCCTAAGTCTAAATTAAGATAACCACATGGTCTTCAGAGCTAAAATGCAGCAGCCCAGCATGAATAGAAGTTCCTCAGGCATCCATGTTTCCACCAGTAAAATGAGGGAGGGGGGAGCCCACAAAAAAAAACCAAAAAGAAACAAAAACCAAAAAATAACCCAAACAAACAAATAAAACAACTGCTTTGCCAAACACTTAAACTTTAAGAGTTATAATCAATGACATCTACATGAATCTTGATAAAGCTGGGCTCTTCATTCTCCAAAACACAGCTAAGTATGTGAAACCTTTCTTTCCTTAACTTGCCTGTAAAACAACTTTCAGCTCACACACTTCAAAATGAGGACTGCAAAAAACAGTAGATGTTTTGTGGGTAACACTCTGACACCTTATCTGTCAGGTGGTCATCCCATAATGTATTACAGGTCACACTTACATATTTCTTCCAGACTTAAGCAGAAGACATAACCCTGATGCCTGATGAGTTTTACTGAGGAAATTCTTCTCAAGTCCACATTTCTAGCCAACTTTAAGAAAAAAGTGCCAAAATTCTTACATTTTCAGCTCACTTTGAGATTGATTGATTCCATATCTGTCCTATCCTACATAGATCCTGTTAGCAGAAGAGCAGTTGTCAAACTGAAATAATTTCAATTCTAGTATCATCAATTCAGATTAGCATAATTTCAGTTAATTTAGGGGTCCATAGCAAGATTTTCACGTCCTTACTACCTTGTCAAAAGCCTATTTACAGTAAATAAGAAGAAATAGATACCAACAGAGAACTGTTCACCTCTCTCAAAGATGCAATTAAAACCTGATGAGACAAATTATTTTATAAAGGCACTTATTTTCTTCAGTTATAAAGAAAAGCTGTCTGGCTATCTTGGATCAAGATTATTCAATTTCAGGTGACTTAAAACAGATGAACGAAGAACCCATTGATAGTTCGATTTTGAACTTCTGCTGGGCATTGTTATAAAGTGGTACCTGGCAGCTGTGACAAATATATATGATCAAAGTGAGTACAAGCTGCACTTCAGAACACCAGACTGCACTAATCCTAGCAACTATGTGTCTGCTTCAGCTGAGCTTAGCACTCACTGTTTCTGAACATCTTTGCAAAAACCTATATGTAGGTGAAGAAAGCCTTCACACATGTTCCCACAGTTGCCTGTCCCTGTAACAAAACCTGTCATCACCCTCACAGTAGCATGGAAATTGCATAGCAAAGTACCCATGGAGGATATTTTATAGACATTTCAAGTTCTCTTTTAGATGTTCAGCTGTTTCTGTGCTGTTAAGCCTCCTTTCTGAAAGGCTTGCAATGAATTAGAGTGGGTTTGCAACAGTAAATAAATAACTTTGCCCATTTAATACAGGATTTAGCCCCACCATCCAGAAAATTTACCCACTATGTTTTTCTGTATCCTGTCAGAATACATAGAACAGAAGAGTATTTGGCCACAGGCAATAAAAACTTCTGAGGAGGTTTTTATGTATGATAAAAAGATCCCTCACATGCAGTTTAAGGTCATTACAGTTTAATATTGGATACAATATTTTGAGTGCCATGCTTTCCAGAATGAGCAATCCATTTTAAAAAAAAGTAGCTTTGCAAACTGAAATTAAATTTTCAAGGCTGCAAGTTGCTGATGGAAATCAAAAGTAAGTAAAAGAGCTTGACTCACAAGTTCAGATTATTATAGCGTGTTTATTTAATTTCTTCAGCAGGTGCTCTGCTTATGTTTTTGGCTTTCTTCAGGCAAAGCACCTGCTTATGAAATGAAATAAATACAATGTGTCAGCAGCATGAGAGAGGGAAGCCTTTACTTCACTGGACTTTAATCAACATGAAGAGATAGCACTAAAAATTTAAAGGTTTCATTCTTCTTTGCACATGGTTTTGACACCACAATAGCATCTTCCCATTCAACAACCCTCAACACTGATTTGGGAAATTACGTATTCCCATTTCTTCTGGACAGGTGGCAAAAAATTCAGGGTCAAGCCCCAGAAGAAGTGAACGCGCTGCTGATGCGTAAGGTAACAAACAGACATTTCCTGAGAACAGGATGCCCAAGTGTCTGAGGTTAGATCATGCTAAAGATTTGTCCTCCCCTGCAGCATGGCCAGATTGCCTGATGAAGTGAAGGGAGGGAACTTCCCATAAACCTATAACTAAACCTATAACTGATTTTGCTTAGGAAAATGTTGGCATATAGAGTTCCCTTCCTTCTAGATGATCTTTAGAGTTCCTTCTAACCCAAACCATTCTTTCTCCACCAAGGAGAAGTTATATAGCACTGTAGAAGGTCTATGCTTTAGTAAATCCTACTTCCCACTAAGCCAAAATTTCTGTCTATCTGCACTTTCTAACTATGACACATTGTAGGGATGCTTGAGGTTCTCCAAACCATTCTCCAAGCTTACCATGAGTTAGCATGTGAGAAAGCACACCAACACATGAATACACTCCTCTCCTCCTAAATAGAAAATGATCTCTAGGGTGCTTCATTCCATATAAAAACTGAAAATGTGAAGGAATGCCCATAGCGATCAAAAGAAGTGCAATTTAGACCCCACAAAATTTCATAGAGCACCACGTGAAACTTTTGGAATATTGTATACAGATGAAAAGAAAGTAGACACTGAACCAGGCACAAACAGCAGGGTTTGGTTGCTCTGTCTGGGGGATCCATAATCGGACTGTGTTGTTTTTATCTTTTCTCTCAAGGCACAAATCCATAATTAAGACTTTATGTTAACTGACAATAGATTAAATTGTATGAAGTTCCCCAAAGTGAACTGTCTGTTCACTGTGTCTGTCTTTTTTTTCTGACAGCTACTGTGTAAACAGAATCTAATCACATGGAAATAATAAGTTTTCAAAATGCAAATATCAAACACGTCCTTACAAAGTATATATATACTTCAGCTAGCTACTGCATATTTAAGTTCATATTTTGACTAAAATGTAAAAGGAGGATATTCAGCAGACCTCTACATGAATTTTCCCCCTTAGATAATTCAGAAGTAAAATAAAAATAATTTTCTTATGTCATTTAGTGTACAGTAATTTATTATTTGACACTCAGCTTTCAGTATAAACACTATTAAAAGTAAACTACTTTCAGCAGTTATTTATGTAAATGTAATTATCAATGGTCCTTGAAATTATAAGAATTAAGCATTTTACCGAGATTCTGGAAAGGTATGGCCCATTTATTTAAATTCATTACTACACACTTAACATAAACAAGGTCAGATCTTAAGAGGAGTCTCTGGGTATTGACCTAAGATAGTAAGATATTGACCTAAGATATTGACCTATTGATAGTAATTTAAGCAAAATTCTCAGAAGAATATAAAGTAAAATTACTAGGATTTTAATTTAATAAAGTGTGCCTTCCTACCATTTCCTCTTTTGGGTCAAGAGATGAGAGCATAAACCAAGGTAGATGGGTGGATTATATACATATTATTTCTGAAACACAGTAATTTTTCAAAGGTTTTTTTATGAATCTCTATGCGGCATTATGATTAAACTTTTCAAGTACCAATTACAGAGGTGACACAGATCATTAGACCAACATACAATGACTTGTCATGACCTTCTTAACAGTAAGAGGACCTTTAGCCTATGCAGCATGTCCTCAAATGTCAAGTGGAGTTCATTTCTCATTCACAGCAGTAAGAATTCTGAAATTGTGTAATTAGACACAAGGTAATTGCTTACCATAGTGATTATAAATGTTTGAAACAACAGACTGTAATGATTCCCAGCCTTCCTACCTAAATATACATTATATTTAGGCCAAAGCATATAATTATTTTTGAATTCCATAATTACAGTATTGTACTGCATACTGGTGCACTGAGATGCAGGTGAACTAGAAACACCTATATACAATTTACAGAGCCATAAATATTTTTATAGTTTATGTTACATTCAGGGAGAAAGAATCACCAAATAATCCAACACTTCACCCTTGCTAGTAATTGCTAGGAGCACCAAACATTCCTTACATGAGGACAGCAATATTCCATATGCTCAGCAACATTCGTAAGTTAATGATATATATATAAACAGTAAAAATGTTAAAAATATTTATTTTATTCATTGCAGTAAGAATAAGCAATTTGCACATGTATTTTATGTTCATAAATCATTCTGAAAACTATGACTGCAACAGAAATGAGAGGCACAATAGTTAAGATACTATGTTTATATATAGTATGAATATTTAATTATAATTCATCCAGGAACAGGGCAATAATCATACCTTTTAAATCTTGTGCGGTATACTCCATTAAGAAACAATTCACATGGTTCACAGAAATGGTACCATCAGAAAGTAACACACTTGGCAAAAGACAGTCTTATGTTTAAGTCAATTCTTTTTTTAAATTTGCAAATAAAGAGATATTTTCCTTCTGAGTATGCTATGCGGCATCTAGACATTACCATCTTCTTTACACTTCAAGACTACAGGGAAATACCTTAGTACTTAACAATGGAGAAAACTAAAAATTTTTTTAATTAAATGGTTAATACTTAGTGTGCTGAACCTAGTATCAGATAAATACAGAAATGTAAGACATGGAACAACTGTCTAGATTCTAACATGAATTAGTTGGGATTATAGTAAGTGACAATCTGAACAAATACCAAGTGATATTGTATGGTTGCAATATCATCTATGAGACTTGGTGGTCATCTTCAATACATGTTATTCCTGAGCTAGAAAATTGGGCAAGTTTGCACATTATTTGAGGAAAGATGAAAAAGAGATGGACAGACATCAGCATATAGCAACAAGAATTATCTTGAAAATTTTACCTGTTAGAAATGGCTGGAAGACTGCTGCTTAATTTAGATAAGGAAAGACTGAAGGAAGATGTATTTAAGATAGATAGATAATGAACCTAAGCCTGCAGCTAGAGAGATGCACTTTAGATGCTGGGGAAAACTTTGCACGTGTTAGGATGGTGTAATACTAGAATGTGGTGCCTGGAGAGCTTGTAGACTCATTAAAAAGATTTCAGTCAGTAAAATAGACAACTGTAAGGGATGATATAGCTGATCTTGCCTAAAGTAGATAACCTCTTCAAGCCCTTTTCATCACAGTTCCTTGTTATTGATAATACCACATGCAAGTTTAATACTGTTTCACAAGGTGGGTTCCTGCAATATTTTTCTTTCAGGGAAAACATTGTACGAAAATGGTAATATTTATAATCTCTAGCTCACCTGGTTTCTGTCTACTCTTCTAGCTGTCTCTGTACTAGTAAATAAAATTAGACACATAATTTGCAGATGGTGAAGAAAAAGGGCATATGTGATCAGCAGGTATTTGTACAGATAAATTCTCTGACTTTCTCAAAAAAGATCTCTGTACACATGAAAACTACTGGCCCTTGGGGCCCCCTAACCAGGCTCCTAGAGACAAATCCATCTAGTACTGGTGAGCACTGGTGAACACTGGTCAGCTCTGCATCAGGGACATGCCAGTGTGGCTCAAGCCACAGCATGGCTTTGGTTTGCATATTTGAAAAGGTCTAAGTCCACCTGGCTTAAAATTTGAAACCTGAGAAATGTTCCAAATCACTGGAGTTGCCTTCTCATCAGGGCAAAATCTCAAGTGCTATAGTTAGTGTATCAAGTCCAGAACTACAAAAGGTCTCTAGGCCAGGGGTTATATAACAGCTTTGACAATATTATATTAGACAGTATGATGAGAAATGTGCTGCTCTTCAGCAGCTTAAGACACTTAAGGCAAACAGATTGTTTAAAGTAGTATTTTCTTGCCCATCAGCCAGACTTCCCTGATTGATGTTGTAGCTTGCAGGGGCTGAATTAACTTACAGAATGTCTGCTTTTCTTCATTCTATTTTTGCATGAAGCACACAACATACGATGTTACAGTAAGAAAGGATACACTGATTTCTGAAGTGTGTTTCAAATTATTCCAGGGAACCTGTCCTGATTTTTCTAAAGCTCACACTAACCAGATTATATGGATTTTTACCTCAAAGCTACAATTCTGCACATGAATGACATAAACCTTTCTTTATATATTCAAATTTCCCAGTTAGATGCTCATTGCTACGTTCATTTTTGTCTTTTAAGTACTCCAAGGTGTCAGTGACTCAATATTATTATTGTCATTTTCTTTCCTGTCCAAAAGGATCATAAGCTTAGCAATAAAGAACAAACTCAGTGTAAAAAACTGTATGTTTAAGGTGTATACAAATCTGCTTAAAGAAGATAGAAATTAAACCCTCTTACTGTAAAGTTTATAATCAACTACATTTTCATGAAGTTAAACTCTCAAGGACTATTTATTTGTTTTCTCTCAACATGCTCCTTTCTGTTTTCTTCAGAGAAACATTTTTGTTATTGTTTGTCACTGAAATTCCTCTTCTGACAGGTTATAATAATAAGATAAGCTATATAGAATTCTATTAGCATTCAGGGAAAAGCTTATGTCTAAGAAACACTGAGTTTATCAGTGACAGTACTATTGTCTTAATCATAGCTTAGGTGACTTTATTCCATTACATATTTTTTAATTGGAGTGCCATTCATTAGTGGCTGAAACAGCATGCTGACCTGATTAAGAAAAATCAATAAAAAATGTAATTATTCTTGTTCTGTGTAAGTAAAATCCTTTAATTTCTAAACAACATTGCGCTGTTGGTAACCAGATTATTTCATTTTTGCTAAGGAATACACTTTCATTTAAAGTCTGCTAAAGCCTTTTTTGTTTTACCTTTTGTGGTGGAACTAGACCACCAAGCACAACTGCAATAGAAGGGGTTGATTTTTTAAATAAATAGATCTGAGCTAATACTGCAAGTTTCAGGTGCCATTGAACCAGCAATTATTTACTTCTCTGAATGGGAATACATGCCCTAGAAAAATGCTATCAACAGAAAACCATTAAAACATTTTGCTACAAGCCCCAAAAACAATTTTGAGGTTAGCTTTTGCTTGAAAAATTGAAGTAAGGCAAATGTTGAGAGATTAATGGCATTATAGCTGTTTAAAAATCAACGGTTTTTAAGCAGCTGCTAACTATATTCATGCATTGGTTTAACTTTGACAAAATAGATAATAAAATACTTTGCTCCCTATTCACAGAAATATATAGCAAAATAACTACTAGAATTTGTGCTACTTAAAGACTTAACAAAGAAGAAAATAATTTCAAATTAAATCTGTGAATAAACAGATAAGCAGATTAATACAAACTCTTCAAATCATGAAAGTTATGATAAACTGCAAAGCAAAAGATTTTACATGAAAAATTGTTGCATTTCCTGGTGGTTTTGGAACTTAAAATAGAGAAATTCTTTTATATTGGAATGGTCTTCCAACACAGGATTTCTGTTTCTGCTGAGCTCTGAAACAAATAGAGAAGTGTGTAGGTATCCTTGGAAATTTTTTGAGTTATGGGCATGAAGTAGTAAGGTGATAAGCATCTTCCAGTCTTCCAAAATTATTATTTTTTCTATTCAGCAACACATTAGCAAAGTATAAGCAAAAAATTCAGCTAAAGAAGGTTAGTAGGAAGCATGTGTGGAAACTCAGTACCTTGAAGAAATAAACCTTAGGGGTTTTTTGCCATTGCAGTTTTTGGGACTGTAGTAAAATGTTTGTTTTGTTTTTCAACAGGGAGCTTTAAACAGAAATAAATAGATGCATAAAAGTTCTTTAAATCAATTTAACATTATAATTGGGGATTTGAATGTTGGAAGATAAATGCTTAATAATTCAGGGAAAAAGAATCAGTGGAAGAATGAGTGTATAGCAAATCATAGTATGTGCAAATAGGAAACAATTTATTGGTTCAAGGAGACAAGTAAATTAATGCTCCAATTATTATGTTTGCAGAATTCCTTAGTGAGTAGTTCTTCTCATTGTTAGACAAGCCAAAATAATTCAGTTTTGCAGAGTAAGTTTTCTAAGTCACTTGTGGGAATTTAACCATAGCACTAAATAAGGCTAATGGGAGCCTTACAATTGATCTCTCCTCAATAGCATGTTAGAGGTATTTACCACTGAGAAAGGTTTTAAAGCTGTTTAGACCATGTCTTCAGAGTGAGTAGACTGTAATGTAAGAATGCCAATCCACCCTTGGTCACATATTCATACATTGAGAGAGTACAGTGGTTTATTTATGCAACTTTGTCTCTCAGCTTCAATTGAAGGGAAAGTTCACCTTAATTTATCTGGAAATAAACATGTCTTTTTCCATTATGCTTCCAGCTTTCCCTAAAATTTTAAAAATGGAACAGCTTTTTTTATAAACACATCTCATGTTACTTAGGCAAAAAAACTTTAGAAGATTGGAGCTTCCAAAAGATTCCTCAGCACGTCAACAGTGTTATGAGGAGTGTTCTTAATGCAAACCCAGAATATTTCTTCCATACACACAAATCCCAGATTGATCTATTCTTCAGTATAAAAACACTTTTATCAGCCATGATAAAAACCACACAGAAGTACTCAAATTCATTTTAGAGAAAACAAAAGCACAGCAGAAGTCCTCAAGATTAGAAGAAATAAAATTATAAGATTCCAATACACTTTCAATATTTTCTCCCCAGAGATATGCAAAGCAAGCAGATTCATAAATTCCTCAATATTCAACAGCATGTGTAGTCTTGAAAATAAAAGGGATGGCATCACTTTCATTGTTGAATATTAAGGCCATCCTTCCTATCCTCTTTCATTAAAGAGAGTCTAAGTTTGTCACACACGTCATATCAACCACATTGCTCCAATAAGAAAGGGAGAATGTGGCCATATTTATCTTAGATCAGTTCAGAAGTAATCAGCCAAGAAACCCTAAAACCAAAACAAAACCTTAAAAAATGAAATGGAAAAGCCAACAAGCAAAATACTAATATTCATATCATTGGCCATCCGATTTTTCTTATGACTTTGCTTATATCTGCACTGCATATTTGTGCTAGCCAAAGCTAGCCTCAGAGCAAACTGCACTTTTGACTCTGTATGTCCATCTGGAATGCATCCTTCAAGTAACAGGCTTTGCCATCTTTCTTCATCTTTTCCTTGTGAGCCTATGTTGTTCTCCCTCTGAGGGGTACCTGTACATCTGCTTTCTCTAAGAGAACATGTCCAAAATTAGCCCTTCCTAAACAGGCTTGTCATAAATTGTATATCACACAGAGCTCAAGGAAGCTGCAGGAGAGCCCAACATGCACATTTCCCTTCCTTACACCTTACTCCTTGACAGCTTTTGACAGTTACACCCAGCACAGCTGAACCTGGTTTTGCTGGAAGACACATGCTGTGCTATGTTGTTTTCTAATAGAGAGCTCATAATCCATTCACTCCCAACCCTTCCCACATAGCTAGCATTTGTTAGAAACATACACTGGCATAAATTAGTATAGCCAAAAAAAAAAAAAAAACCAAACCATATCTGTGGTTTTTGTTTCTCCCTTTTACATCTAGCTTTGGAAATTTAAGTCTTGTTAGGGTATGGAGACTACACAAGGATTATACCCCTATACAATATGGGCTTTTTTTCTTTTCTTCCCATAAAAACCTTGACAATTCTTTGACACCACTCTTATGGTCCCTTCATCCCTTCTCCCTCTCTTGCATAAGTACATACACACAGAGAGCCTGCTTTGAATTACCTCAATGCATTGGGAAAAGCAAATGGTGAATGGAGGAGGGCTCATGGTACCTGTAACTAAACAGAATGAATATAACTTGCCCTTTATCTTCAATAATGGATGTTTACAACAACCCAGGGATGACAGCTTAAGCAACAATATAAATGCTTGGAATGTAAGCTACTGTTTCATCTCCTAATGAAACATATTTGATTTATAAAATTGCTGAAGTGTTCCCAGCAATGATTTTCAGAGAGACTGAGATTCCTGTTTATAACCAGCAGTAAGTGTTACAGGGGACACATGACAGTGGAACAAGGTGATAGCATGTGTCTTGTAGCCACCAAACTATATATCTTTCATTGTATTTGTGTTTTTCTAACTACAAAGCAATGGCCTAAGTGAGACACATAAATATTCCTATCATAGAGAAACAAAGAAAAAGTGAGGGGTCAAGTGGTCACAAATCAATACTCCCAGAGACAAACAATTTCTGTAGAGGTGCACATTGTATTAATGAGGAGTGAATATTGATTTAGTTAACAGCACCGTTCCAGTAAACTTTAATAAGCATCAGTACCCTGGTTTGTGAACTCTTCCTTGAAAGTAGATCCCATTATCTCTATGGATTCATGTTCATTCATAGAGGGCTTCTTCCATAAAAAGTATTTTAAAGGAGTAAGGATAACTAACAACAAAAAAGTTTTGAATAGTTACATTGTGAACTTTCATCAGACCATTAAGCTTTACTTCTCCCCACAGCTTCTAGGAATCTACAAATCTCAACCTATTCAAAGTCCAATCGTAAATTTGCAAGGAAAACAGATTGATATTTCAGATATTTTCCTGAAAATTTTTTGGAAGCTGGTTGCTTTTTCTGCTTGCATAATCATAGTTCATAACTTCACCTTTTCAAGACAGTCTGTATTCTATTTCACACATCATTTGAATTCATAAAAAAATAAATTAGACTAGAAATAGTGAAGATTTGGACTTTATTATCATGGGTTTTTTCTCCTCTTGTATGCAACTGAGTAGTCCCTTAAAATTCTTTCAAGTACACTGAGAAAGGAAAGAAAGGCTGCATCATTGATGTCTTTATAAATATTGCTAAAATGCAGTCATTTTTTTATCATTCATATTAAAATAATGTTTTCCATGAAATCTTTTAAATAAAGCCAGCTGAATGAAGATGTCTCAAATACAAATTTCAACATCACAGTCCAACTATTGTGTTAAGAATACCTGTTGTAATATTAATTATTAAAAATCAGAATAAATTTAAAAATTTTAAAAACCTTCTAATCTATGTTGACTTTTGATAATATAAAGTTTTTTACACTATAAAGGCATATATAATGTTCTGGTTTTTTTAAAAATCTTGCTGTATTATCAATCCCACCCTTTCTTTCCAAGTGTCCACTTCTAAAAGGGAATGTCTTTGCTTCTATTCAAGCAGGCCAGGTGTATGGAAAATCCAGTTTGTCCAACCTGTCTGTCAACAGAATGTTTCCCAACATGCTTATGGTGTTCTTAATTAGCTTACACAGAATTATTTATCTTTTGTTCAGTACAACAAATTGGATTCAGCATTCAGCAAGAAATTTAGTTATCTACAGGTGAGGTAGGTGTTTAAGATTCAATTAAAGTCAGAGGTAATTATAGTCAGTATATTCAGCAGATCAGACACTTGGACACAATTGTACTAAATATGAGCATATGGCATGTCATCATTTCTGACATGCTTTAGGGTATACAAGACATAGAAATCAGCAGATAAGACACAGGACCAAGGTGTGACCTGGGGCCCTAGGTCTGGACCAGCAACAGCCAGGATAGATACTGCAAATTTTCTATCTCCAGTGTCACCACTCAACTCCAGCTAGGCAAAGGAATCAATGCCCCTTACATCTTCAGTACAGAGGGGCAGATTTTTACCAGGTCCTATTTTATAAGTTGATATGTATTGAGTCAACTGTGCAATCCATCAGAACTACAACTGCCTCCAATGAATCTTAAAATCTGCTGAATTTGCGTGATCTAGTCCTGTTTTCTGCATGGTCAGTGGTGGATAGTCAAAAGGCAAACCACAACCACTACTCAACATTTCAGCTGAGAGCAGCACAGGACGTACCCAAGCTCACACTCTGGGACATAGAGAAGCTCCCTGAACAGAGAGTTTTCACCTTTTTTCTCCCACAAAGCCAGGAATCTCCCTCCATTATGCTTCTGGGCTTCTGAAGGGGAACTTGAAGGGCAAGTAATGTTTCATTGAAAGCATGTCTTAATACGCAGGGAAAAAATAGTCTCATCCTGCTTTTAAATCCAGATAAACCTTAAGACCCTCTGCAGTTCATCTAAAAGTGGCAGATACATCCATAAATACACCCTAAAACTGAGTTGACTTCAGCTGTAAATCAGTCTCTTTAAAATGACTATATTTCTCCAGTGATTCCAATGAAGTTTTGGCAGCCAGGTCCTCGTTTTTTGCCTTCAGCTAGGTAGGACAAATTTAACTCTCTTGACTAAAAGAAAATCAAAGGTAATAGAGGATAATTATATTTTCTTATTCTCCTTCCCCAAGCCTGCTAGAACCTTATTTTTGAGGTTCCTGTTAGCATATTTTGGTGGAGACTAAGTTTCTGACAGACATCTGTCTAGTTTTGAGACAGCCTTCTCATCTTCATAGTTCAATGAAAGCTATGTAGACTGACACAGAACAGGTTATCAGCCTCTCAACAAATTATGTTTTGCCCATAAGCCTCAGAAGACACTTCTGATGATTCTAAGAATTAGAAGACACTTCTTCTAATTCTGAGAATTTCAATTCTACAGCAAATAAATATTGTTACTCATGAAGCCATATATTTGGGGGGGTTGTCTTGTCTGAGGAAAACTACTCCAATGAAATATGCCACCTCTATTAACTTTTTTTAAAACTAAGTCAGTTTAGACACAGGATTTCTTTGTAATACTAATGTTTCTGACTTCAAATACGGAATTTTCTAACATTCTTCTTTAGAGGCAACTCTGTGGTCTAACAGCGTACCAACATGATTGATATTTGTCCCTATATACAAATATACCTATATCCCTACAGCAAAGTAGGTTTTAAACTGCTCTTTATAGAGTACCCCAAAGCTGTTAGTTAAATGCAACATTTTGAAAAGTATTTTGATGCTGTGATGTGTTGGAATGGTCTTCCCTCCGAAAAGGTTCCAGTGATAAAATTATACATAAAGGTGGAAGAAGAAAAAAACTAAAAATGTTTATATATGGCCAAGATATGTTTTTGTTTGAAGATTTAGAAAGAATGCATTGTACTTCTAATATAGCATGAAGCTGGTTTTATTTTTCCTTCAGAAGAGATTTTTGGAGGTTAGTCTATTAATACACAGTCAAACTAATTCTTTCTGAATTTAGTATGGAATTTAGTGTAATTGTACCAGGAATAAGTTTGTCTGGTTTTGCTATTTTGGATGAAGCAAATTAGGAAAATGAAGAGGGAAACTGGTGGGACTTTGTTTTTGAGATGTTCTGTAATTAACAGCTCAATAACTGTGTATGTCCCTCACCTTTCTAAATTTTTTTTTTGTGAAATTAGGTTATTGTTTACACATGTACAATTTTTAATATAGTCAAGAAAAATATCTTCCAGTCCACTGGTTTTATAGATATTAGTGAAATATGTTCCTGAAAGACTTTATGTTGTTTAGAAGGTATCATTTTAAAACAAGTAAGTATAGATGAGTTATTTTTAAATTACTTTGATGTTTTTCTGGAAATCTAAGTACTATCATTACAAAAGGATTTCATTCTTCAACCAAAACACAGCTTTGTATTGAAAGATCTTGCTTTGCTGTTATTTACAAAAATATGTGCATTAGTGTATGTGAGTCTCTTAAATTTTTTTTAAATGCTCATACAGAGATTTTGTTAAAGAAAAAAAGAAAAACAGAAATTCCATGTACCATGAAAAAATTAAATTAACAGGATCATCCTCCTTTTGGAAACAGGAAGAAAATTGAAGAATTTTCATTTCATTTCATGACTTAGCAAATCCTATTGGCTGTCAGTGAGCTATATTATTTAAGATACTAATTATTAAACAAATCAACATTGAAAAGGCAAAATTTTTTCTAACAGCATTTTACCAATACAAACTAGAAAGCCAAATTTTTTATCAGGTGTGAAATACTGTGCTCCTCAAGTAACTCCTAAAGTTTGTTCTCTCTGCTTGTAAGAACACTATTTAAAAGGCTTGAAGGATCTCCAGCAGGAAAAGCAATGGAGCAAGCACACAGCACAAGGGATATTCTGCAAGACTAGAACTAACACATAATTTCTCCTGTCATCAGTACAGAATGAGGAACAGAAGGAACCTTCTGCAAGCACTAAAATGTTTTTCCATGCCTGTGTGTATGTGACTTTCAAGCTATCCATCTGCACGTAGCTATATTGTTGGTAAAGGAAAACAGAAGTAGCTGCAGCACAACATGTGAAGTTAAATATCTCAGACAGAGAGGGAAGCTGATTACACCTTTCTCAAGAGCATGTATACTCATGCATTTAATAAACTGATGAATCTGCATTACATATCTGATGTTCAGTGATCAAATTGCTGTTGTCTTTCAAATTGTGCAATTTTTAGGAATTACCAGAGAAGCCAAATATTCAATTTTAATAACCCTTCATATTTCTTACCCATAGGCCAGGCAGGAGTGAGAGCATATCCTACTGAACACTAAACAAAGTACAATCTCCTCACTTCAAATGGTTGATAAACTTACAAAACACACAACAGAAAGTGAAGGAAGTACAGTACACAAGCAGTGCAATCTCCTCTATCACTAGTTACTTCCTTATTAATACCTAATAAAGTATCCAGGGCCAGGAAGAGGAAGCAGGGTTGGCATGAACAGACAGTCAGAATATGGAAAAATCCGTCACATGCCATCAAAAGTTCTTGCTTCAACTGTTTGGATTCCTCTGCCCCCCTTGATGGGCTCTCTGCCAAAGCTCCATGTATGTGTCCTCTAATAACTCTGCTGTGAATAGAAGGGAAATGACCCCAAGTCTATTCATTTCTTCAACCTTTAGAATACCAGACCCCCTTTAATTTATTTTTGCTTCTTTTCAGAATATTTTCTTGTTGGATGAATCATACCTGAATGCATGATACCTCATGAATTGTGATTAGAACTATCATTACAAGCATGACTGAACACTTGCTGCCAAACAGACTTGCCTAGACTTGCAAATTCTTTATACAGGGAAAAGAGAGAGAGAAAAAAAATCAGGACTATTTACCATTTAAGAAATAACAAAAATAAGCAAGCCTGATTCTACTGTATGTTTTTATTTAACATGACCTTCCTTTTGTTTAGCTGAAACTGATCTATTGTCTCAAAAAGTGTCCCTGATCACAATAGATTAATTATTGATAGATTTAAAAAATAACAGGTCTGCATTCACTTTATCCATTCTTCATAATTTTCAAGAAAATTAAAAGAAAAAATAAAAGCCAAATGGTTGTCATTTTTTCCTGTGCTTAGAGGCATCTTCAGAGAATTTCAGCAGCTCATTGTGGTTGGATTTCCCTTTCCAGAGGCTATGCTGAGCAACTGTTTCCAGAACACAGCCCTTATTCTTTTCTGCACTATGGATGCTACCATGTTACCAGGGAAGGAATTTGAATTTGCAAATAGCTTGACCTGGGGAAAACAAAAAGAACGGATGGAAGTTAATTAGGATCACTCATGCTCAACAAATTTTATTTATAAATATGCAAAGCTGGTCAGTTTAAACTTTCATGGAAATGACTTATGAAAGACAGTGGCAATTACAGGCAGAGATGCTGGACTAGACCAAAAACAAGGTTTCCTATTTTTTTCCAATACCTATGTTTCAATCACATTTTAAAATGAGATAAATGAGCACAGAGGTTGCTGAACCCCCGCTAGCAGTGTTTTAAGCATTGTTTGAAATGAAACTAAGTAACCCTGGGGAAAACCAAAGAGAATGGGAATATTCCCTTAAAATACTTTGCTAGAGACATTAATTTATAATTATAACAGAGGATAACTGGCCCTAAAGAAGCTTTATTAACATGGCAACTATGAATGCAATCTCTTGAAATCCATTATGACAGCACTAGGTCAGTGTTCTAACTCCTAGAGATGAACTTAAAAAAACAAAACAAAACAACAACAACAACAACAACAACAACAAAACACTAAGTGCAGTGAAATTCATTTCTTTCTTTTACATTTACTTCTTGATATTTCTCCTTTTACAACAATTACCTGGTTTAGATACCCCTAACTGTGTATTTTCCAGCATTGCTGTGAGATTGTGACCAGAGAGGCAGCTGGAAACAATGTCCTAAACAGTCTCATTCCAGGTTTGATCTTGCCAGCATGACAAAGAACAGCATGTAAGATTGTCAATCTGCAGGAGGAAAGCTGCAAGTATCATTCAACACCAGGAAAACAGAAATAATTTTCTCCCGTTACTTTTTTGCCGTCTCTGCTTTGTATACCTTCATATTGGTGTCTTCAACAAAAAACTACTCTGACAAGTGCAGCAACAGTAACACATTCAGTCCACTAAAGCTTTTTTGTCTTTCAGAGAAAGGGAAGAAAAAGCCTCTGCCTACAATAGTATCTCAAATACTGTAATAATAGGCTTCTCTGATAAACAGTATTGCCATGTAAAGAGCTGGCACAGCTAAACCAACGAGAATTTGGAATGCTGTTGAAAGGACAGCCTTATTTTACACACTATGCTTCAAAGCAGAAGATTAAGGTATGTGACTAAACATCATTTGCAAAGGAAGTAGAGGAGTTAGACAAGCTGCCACAATCTGGGTTAACCCTTTAAAAATAGTTTTAGCAAGAGAGACATACTAGCAGCTTATGCACTCTCTTTTGTTTCCTATTGACAGTAATGCAATAAAGTTGATTTCAGCTCACATCTCTAGGCATTTGTATTGGGTTTGCATGGCCAAGCTCCCTGTAGCAGAGGAAGGTGACAGGGATGACTTCTGTGAGAAGCAAACCCAGCACAGCAGTACAGCTCATGGATTCATCACCATCTTTCCGTACCTTATCAGAAAGGACACTGCAGCTGGAACACACAAAAATGATTAACATTGCTGGTCTGAAATTTCCACTGGGACAAACTCACCTCCAGCAACCATTTGAAAAATGCACTTCAGCATCATCTGATCTAAAGCTACCTAAGCAGTCCATAAATATTTCCTATTCTTGGCTGCATCCTGAGGAACACTGTCTGTGATTTTACAGCCTTGCTTTACTCTTCAAGTTCAAACATAGTGCAATGCCTAATGGACATTATCTTAGGAACAGCTACCTTCACATAGTATCTTTTAATCAGTTTATCTCAGATAAGTCCCACAGAGCTTAAATTTACATTCATCAATTGTTGTAGACCATTAAAATCTTTGATCATTAACTTGTTGCCTCCAGAGATTCTATTGAACAGTTTTTCAAGTGCTGAACTTACCCTCCAGGTCTGTAAAACCAGAAGCCCCTACTGAGGACAGAACACTGCCAGACAGTGAAGGTTTCAGCTGTTTAACTTACTGCCTCAGCTGACAGTGCTTGCCACTAGGCATTCTGATTAGGTCAAGTAAGCAAGAAATCACAGCAAATAAACCAAGAATAAACCTTTCTCTTTTCCTTCCTTTAGGAGAAATAAAAGGTCTGAGCCCTGTGATAATGGGACCCTTCAATTATTTTTGGCTGTTACTTTCCCATTTTGTTATCAAGAAATTAGTCTTTAGTTTGAAAGTAGTTCTTGGAAGAATAATTATCTTTTATTGGGACAACAAACATGGAGAAAAACAGAGAGACAAGCTTTTGGACTCAAGAGTGCCTCATCAGAGCTGAAAAGTAAAAAAAAAAA
>VWZP01003422.1:1094250-1156407 GCA_013396995.1 Dicaeum eximium
AAACAGTAACTGTTCCAAGTGAAATGAAATTATGTTATCAAATAAATAACTTGATCAAAACCAGAAAGGTAAGAAACTGTTAGCTCATATGAAGCAGAGGCAGAAAAGGGGGTTTAGCATCAGTATATAGAGGGACAGGCTAGCTGGAAAACTCTATATGCCATTAAACCCATGTCTTTATGCAGTCAATTCTTTTTAGTTGCAAGTAGAGTTAAGAATATTGGTCTGTGGGTTCATCTTTTGAAGGTAGTCTGTAGGACTCCTTAGGGGACCAGGAATGAGCGGTCAGAAACAGAATGAAAAATATTGTCCTACTGTTAAGTGGCTATTTCCATCCTTTACAAATTGCCTGAGTGAGCTCATTTTAGCACACAGCTCTCATTTAATTGCATCCATGTTGCACTCACAAGAGCATTTGTTCCACCAAATGAAGTACACCACAGATTGAGTTGAACAACCTAGGACCTATAGATTTTAATGCTTTTGTTTTAGGGAGTCTTATTTGTAGTATCTGGGGAGAGTGTTTGCATTGGTCTGGCACTGTTTAGATTCATTTCGGTTTTTTGGGTATATGTGAGTTTATTTCTGAATATATGATTAGTAAGGCAGGGGATGGTTTAAAAATCGTGAAAGGACTCATCATCTGAAACTATGTTAGAAAGAATCTGCTAACAGCATTTTCAGTTTTTGGTGAATTGCTCTGTAGTCTGGAATGGGATGGTCTTCCCAAGGGTACACAGTTTACTTGGGTTCTTTCTCAAGTTTACGCCATTTTCTTGCTCTTATATAGATAAAACTGTTTGGCAAACAAATGTCTTGTACTTTATGTATCTTTTAAAGTCAAAGTGGAAGATGTTACTCTTGAATTATAAATTATTTACTTATAGTAGAGTATTATCCTGAGTGACTTAGGAAATAAAAAAAACTACTGATAAGGAATTTTAAAAGCAGTAAAACCTGATTTTAGAGTGATTGAAAGGGAAATTCATTTCATTAGGGAGATTCTATAGAAAACACTGTGTATCTGTTAAAATTAGTTTCTGCTAGTAGAGAAACCAAGTTTCTGCTTGACAAAGTAGAGTTATTAACAGGCTAATGAGGGACTATAACAGAGTCTTTACACCTTACCAGATTATAATAGCTTCCCAAATGTTCTATGTGCATTAGCACTTAATAGGAAGAAACAACTGGATATTAATGAAAAATAAATCCGAAAATCACAGAAAGGATCCTTTCAAATGACAAATCCTTTCATCATGGCAAATTAGGAGTGTTCAAAGGAAGTTAATGTTAATCTTAAAACTTAGCTTAATCATCAGCAAAAATTTGAAATTGGAAAGGTAGAAAAATTTTAGAAGTAGTAAACAGGATTTTTTATATGCTCCATTTTTCATTCTGTTGAAATCAATGTATCCTACAATGAATATTTACAATTATGTGGGGTTTATACCTAAAAAGTCAGCTAAGTCCAAAAACTATTAAATTAATCTTAGTGACTTTTATGACATGATGCAAATGTGTATGAAACTAATTACAGACAGATTTTAAGAGTACTTGCTTTCATGTCATTGAACCTAAAGGTTCAATAAATCATACTTTACAACAACAAAAACAAAAAAAGCCACAAAACCAAACAAATAACCTCCCACAAAACCAAATAAAATCAAAAAATGTATCAAAAATAAAAAAGAAGTGAATGATTTCATTGTTCTGCTTTGCTCTTGTGAGCAGTTTTATTTTCGCCTATTAATCTGTCTTTGTCTTAACTGGTAAGTTTTCTCACTGTTACCCTTCTGATTTCCTTCCCCATCCTGCTGAAGGGTGGAGTGAGTGAGCAGCTGTGAGGGGCTCAACTGCCTGCCAAGGTTAACCCAAAATGGAGCCCCAACAGAAAAGGGCAAAAGAGATGTCCCTTAGTGGTTGATGAGCACAATCAGATGGCAGGGTACTGGAAACAATTACCTAAATCTTCAAAATGAGTATTGAGATTATCTAGACTATGCCAAGAAGGACAGACACCCTCAAAGTGCACTCAGAGCAGAGAGCTGTCTGAGGCACAATTTACATGGGTGCTTCCAAACAGATCTGAGCTGTACATTGTTAGCTCTACAGATTTATCATGGAAATAGCATGACTTCTAAATCTGTACCAAAAATAATTTAAAAACACTAAACACTAGGATTTTATAAAACACTAGGATACTAACCTAATCTTACTAAAATCTTGAGAATGAGGTTTATTTTAGAAGTCTTGCAGTATTACAGGCAAAAATAGTTTTCTTTGAGCTAATTAGCGCTCAGTTTTGGTTGAGGTTCTGAAGTCTGTGAACTTTGCACACAATGTGCTGCCCTTGCAGGACCAAAAAAATTATTTCAGTCCTGTGGAAAAAATGGGGATGTTAACAGTATATTTCATGTTCTGAGGAGATATTTTCAAGTCAGAGAATATGGATTTCATATCTGACACTCAAGTACTGTCTTAAACAGTAACACCTAAATATTAACTTGTGATGTCCTAAAATGCAGATAAATAGAACTGCCCTTGGTACACATGATAAAACCTACTTTTAAATACATGTTTTGAATTTTTTTCCCCTTGGGTGTAAAGGTATTTCCATCACAGAAAATACTTTCAACATTTAGAGGTTCATTAAAAATGGAACCAGCAATATATATTTTATTATTTTGCATAAATTGTTAGAAAATACTAACATGAAAAATATGTTGCATTTAAGGTTCAATGCTTTATGATGTTCAGCCAGTATGAACTGATGTCACACAGTGCCACTGAATCCCATAGTTTATAGGTTCTCTTTAAAAGCCAGTCCCCACTCAGGCACAGTGATTATCCTTTTCAAAGTCTGCACATTACAGACTTCAGATATGAAGCTGTTCTTCCCAATTTCATGAAGAACCTTGTGTCGCAAGTGACATTTGCAGGATGATAGTCCCACTTCAGGGTGAAAAAAAAACCTCAAAACACAGGACTTCATATCTATAGTTTTCATTCACTTGTGTAAGTGATCTGATGTGAATGAAAGCTTCTCTATTGCTTACAAAGGAAGGATATTGACAGCTCTATGTGCAATTAGGCTCTCACACCAGTTGCTTTTGCATTTTCTTATGACTCCAGCCTGAAAGGAAACAAAACTTTTAGCATTTAGTCTCTTCTGAGCAGCTATTTCTAGCCCCATCTGGAACCTAGCACTTTCTTTTTGAAAAGAGCCAGCGAGGACAAAAGCTTAAAGAAGAGCCGGGCTCTGACAGTAACCCCATGGGAAAGCGACGTGACATGACCAGCAATGCCTACAGGGGAAATTTCACCACCAAAAGAGGTAGCTCCATCCCATAAAATGCCTGTTGGGTGTGGCCCACAGCTCACACAAACTCCTAAATTGTATTTGTGTACTGTCTTTAAGGCTACTAGTCAGCATGGATAAAAACAATTACATCTTGTAGGCAGAGACCACACGATAGCCCGGCCCTGGTCCCACACACCTTGGTATGCAGACATGGGTACCAGATGACTCAGGACCACTGCTCACACAGAAGAGTGTGTGCTTTGCATCTCAATATCCAATTTGTACAACAGGAGGATTTGGTGGAATGACATTTTCTTTGCTTGTTTTTGTTTGAGCACAAAGCCAAAGGGTGTAAGATGCTCTCCATTTATGTTTCTGCTAATGAGCAGAATGAGAATAGGCAGTACTTGTATAAGCTTGAAGGAGCACCCCAGGCTAGAAGGTGTTGCTTTCAGCCAGCAAGTGCATTAGAGGATGGAATTAGAATTCAAAATTATGCTGGAAAATTGGAGAACTGGCCTAAAAATCTAAGATACAATCCAATAAAGACAAGTGCTAGACTTTACTAATAGGAAGAAAGAATCAACTACACAAACATTGTGTGGAAAATTACTGCAAAATGTTTTTGTTTAGAAAAATACAAAGCAAAGATAAAGTATACTATTCTTTCTAGGGAAAAAAAACCGTACAAATCTTAAATCTCTGGTTATTAATATGGACATGCCTTTAAAAATTCCTGATATGTGGTTGTTTAAAGCTGTTGCTCTTGTGCCATTAATTATCAGTAGGTGACAAGCTACTGCTGCCCTAGATAAAATGTAATTTTTGCCAGTGTTTGGGATTTAAAAGCAGCTTTAAAGTTCCCTGACTCAAACATTTAACCTGATTTATGGGTTGTGTTCAGAGAGTACAAAGGCTAAGTCTCACTATGATGACTTGAAATTACTGTTAAAATTAAGTAAAGAATCAAATGTAACTACTAAGCTAAACATATTTTGAAATATTAATTATGAATTTTTAAGTGAAGGGAAAAAACAAGAAATAATTTAATCTGTGACATATAATAAATCCCAAAATGTATCCTTCCTGAAGGCATTTTCTAAATAAACACTTGTTTTTAAGTCACAAAGGAACCAAAGTTGAAACAGTTATTTACTGAGTCAGAAGTCATTTATTAAATTTTTTTTTTGCAGACACCTGTTAAAATACATAAACATTTCTAAAGGTTGAATACATTGAGAGAAAACCAAAGCATCCTAATGTGAAAGGGAACAAAAAATCTTTATGTTTGGCCTGCAATGTCTGTTAATGAGATAAAATTACATAAGATCAATCACAGCTACCATGCCAATGTAAAAAGTATTTTAAGTTCATATAAAGTTCTAAAATTTCTGTCAACATACTACCCAACCGCAAAAAACTGAGACATAAACAAAAAATTACACTCCCATAGACAAATTATTTGTGAGCCCTACACGTTCCTCATGTTCTTTTCAAGCAGAAAGTCCCCCATGCAAATTAAACTCTGTGCATTGCAGAACTTAAATAGCACGTGTCATTCAATACCCATGCAAAAATAAAAGGTCCTGATAATGCTGACCTCCCTTTACCAGACAATCTCATCAGTATAGCATAAGATAGATCAGGAAGACCTTTTGGAAGTGCAAATATTACTATCTCTTCAGGAAGTATTTAACCCTTTCTGTACTTCTTTACAATTTAAGAACTTTGGGACCAGGTACCAGTTTACTATTGTAGAGATAAAGTGGGTCTTTTGCTAGTAAGTGGTGCAGATATCATATACATAGAGAGAGATTATTATACTTAGAACATTGTAAGTGAAATGCTACTGCCCTTCAAAATACATAAAGAAAATAAAAGGAAGCAAGAACAAATACATTGACCTCTGGAGTTTTTGTCCCATGACCTTTCTTTAATCTGAGTAAAACAGTGCTATCTCACAAAACACAGCTAGAGGATATGGAGATATGCATCCAGAGATGTGAATGTTTAGTAAAAGAGACATTAGTAACAGTCAGGATGAGAACTGTTCAAACATTCGGCTTAGTTTCTTTCACATTCAGTCTTTTTCCTGGCCAAAGCAAATTTAAGCAAAGGCAGTAAGACAGTCGCACTGAATTCTGGACCCTGAGGACTCTTCTTTCCATTCAGAGTTCTATATTTCAATTTTTGTCCCCCCAGGGCGGCTGCCTTTCCATTTTTATCCAAACAGCCCAGAAATCACTGACCTTCATCCAGATTAATAAACAACATATATCAAATCCTTCATACAAAAATTTTCCTAGGACTCTGCATCAAGTACCTTCTGAAATTCCCATCAGAGTAAGAGAAGTTGAACCATGGCCAAATGCCCATCCAACTTCTTTTGCTGAGTATTCCATACCTCCCTAGCAGCCCTAAATTTCTTCTAACTTACAGTCTCAGTAAGCACTCACACATACATACAACTCTGCTGCTGAAAATCTGCCCTGTTTGGAGTTTACTTCATACCTGCTGCCAAATCTGCACCTGCCTGGGCTTTCCAAGGATCACAGCCTCCTTTGGGTATCCATCTGCTCCAGAGTGGGAACCTCTACTCTGGACCTCCAGGGGAGGAGCCTTCTTCACTACAGTCTTTCCTCAGACCACAGGAGAATGTCTTCTCTGGTGTCCGTAGCACCCCTTCCCCTTCTTCTTCACTGACCTTGGTGTCTGCAGGGCTGTTTCTCTCACATATTTTCACTTTGCTTGCTCACACCACTCAGCATTTTTCCCCCCTTTTTAAATGCATTACCCCACAGGCACTATCACCATTGCCAAAGGGCTTGGCCAGCAACATATTCATCTTGGAGCCAGTTGGCATTGGTTCTGTCAGACAGAGGGGAAGCCTCTAGTTTTTTACCACAGGAGCCACCCCTCACCAGTCACCCTGCTGCCAAAACCTTGCCTTGCAAACCCATCACCCTGTTGTACAAATATGTTGTACTTACAAACGTGGCAAGGGAACATTTTCAGAACATCGCTCTGGGTTTAATTGTGGGGAGATCTGACTCAATGAGTTCAGAGGCTGTATTTTCACACCCACATAAGCTTTCCAATTTTTCTGACACGCTTCCAATGTGTGCTTGTACTGGCCTTCTGTCATTAGTCAGGCCTGATTATTGTCTCTATCTCCTTAAGCTATTAAGCTACTGAAATCACTGTAATTCTGAAGTGTAAAATGTATGAACTCAGCAACAAATGGACACAGTCTCTACAAAGTTTTAACAAAAGAAGACTGGCATGTCAGCAGGAAGCAGAAGGCTCCTGTGCATGTATATATTCTAGTATATATTGTACTGCACACTGTGCTGAAACACTCCAGAAACAGAGTATATCAAGTCATACAGTCCCCTGAAGCAGAGACATGCCACAGAAGTGCAACCTCCTTTCAATATGATCTTTTCTCCTGTGAACAAGGGGAAGAGGGAAAATAAGGGGATGGGGTTGTTTGCATTTTTTATAAAAACCTTTGATTCTGCCTCTCACAGTATCCTTTGGACAAAATGTCCAGCAGGCAGCTAGACACATACATAATCCAATGGGTAAATGGCTGTCTGAAGGATCAGGCTCAAAGAGCTGTGGTAAACGGGGAAGCATCAGGGTGGAAATCAGTCACTAGTGGGGTTTTCCAGGGCTCAGATTTAGAGCTGCTTCTCTTCATTGTTTCTATCAATTACCCAGATACAGGATTGGGGTGCACACTAAGTAGGTTAACCAACAATGCTTAATTAGAGGGATCCATTGATTTCCTCAAGGTTAGAGCGGTCTTATAGAGACATCTTGATAGCTGTCACAGGCTGTATGAACTCTAAAAGGACAAGTGCCAGATTCAATTCCTGGGGTGGTGTAATCCGGGATATATGTATAGACTGGGGGGCAGAAGGCTGGAGTGCAGAAAAGGATCTGGGGATTTTGGTTAATGGCAAACTCATTATGAGTCAAAACTGGGCCCTGGTGATCAAAAGTGCCAACCATATCATGAGGTGCATTAGGCACAGTATAGCTAAGTGGACAAAAATTGTGATTATTCTATTAGACAGCATTGGTGTGCCCTCACCTTGAATACAGTTTGGGGCTTCAATACATAAAAGGTATATAAAAACATTAGAATGTGTCCAAAGGAGGCTAACAAAGATGATGGAAGAACAAGGGGGCTTGCATTATGAAAAGCAGATGAGGACATTAAGTTTGTTCAGCTTAGAGAAAAGGTGACTGAAGGGTGACCTCCTCTGCAGTGGTGGGTGGAGAAGAAGGTGCTGATCCCTTTTTGATTTCTGGTGGTAGGATGCAGCAGGGTGGCTGAAAGCTGTGTCAAGGAAGGTCAGATTGGGTATTGGAAAAAAGTTCTTCATTGAGAGGGTTCTCAAGCAGTGGAACAAGCTCACAAGAAGAGTTGTCATGGACCCAGGTCTGTGAGTATGATCTGGACAATGCTTTTAAATATATGACTAAATGTTTAGGCTGTCCTGTGTGGAGACAGGATTTGGGGAACCTTGTGGGTCCCTTCAAGCTCAGGGTGTGCTATCATTCCATGATTCACTGATCCTGCTCTCCTCAGGCAATCATCAATAAATGTTTGATAAAGAGGAGTTAAGGTTATTTGCTCTCTTCCCTCAATATGTGGCAACACACGAATTGGAAGGGCCACTTTCTCTCTTTGGGGCATTGAAAACAATCCTGGTTTAGTGTTTATACACCCACACAGGACAGTTATAATTGCTGGGGAAAAAAATCAAAACAAGAGATCATAGGAAGCAACTACAAGACTGTGTCCTTAAGAAGTAGAAACATTGTATCCAAACACCACCATCTGTGCTGTTTCATCAGTAGGCTGCTTAGGAGAGAAATCTTGGAGGAGCAACGCCGAGGTTCTGCTGGCAGCAGAGGTGGCATTGCTGTATCCCAGCCTTGGCATATCAACAGGGGATGACACAGCCGCATTTATGGCATTCAAGTAAGGATGTCTTGGAAGGGACGGACATACAGGGGCAATGCCCACTCAATGGGAGACTCTGCTCCTCTGAAATGGCTGTATTTGTTTCACCACATTGCTTCCAGCCCTCCTTGATGATACCACTTAGCCCTCAATCAAAAGAGAGTGGAGAGAAAGAGGCACCACAGACCAACAATTGTAGCTGAAATAGGTATCCCTTTATAGCACCCAAACCATGCTAATATGTGGTAGGACTTAGACCAAGAATCACTCCATGAACGTAACAAACCTCACAGGAAACAGGCATCCAGTGACAAAAGTCCATGCAGAGGCATCCGAGTCTTTCCATTTAGCAACAATTCTGGGTGTTTTAAAATACAAGCACAAACAAATATATGCACATATGCATATGTAACTATCTATAAGTATAGAATCATAGAATGGTTTGGGTTCAAAGGGACCCTAAAGATCACCTAGTTCCACCCCCTGCTGTGGGCAGGGACACCTTCCACTAGGCCTTGTTCAAAGTCTTGTCCAAGTTCTGGCCTTGAATAGTTCCAGGGATAGGGCATCCACAACTTCTCTGGCAATCTGTGACAGTGACTCACCCCCCTCAAAGTAAAGAACTTCTTCCTAATATTTAAACTAAACCTATCTCTCAGTTTTAATCCATTCCCTCTTCTTCTGACACTACATGCTTTTGTAAACAGTGTCTGTCCATTTTTCTTGTGGGCTCCCTTCAGGTTCTGGAAGGCCACAATTAAATCACCCCTAACACTTCTCTTTTTCAGGCTGAACGATTCCAATTACACCTGTGATTTGATATCATATATGACAATAATAACAATAATAATAATAATAATAATAATAATAATAATTTCAACATCCAGAGTTGAAATTTAATGTGAAAACCCATGCATAAGACCTTATCTGTGCTCTATGTTGTAACATAAACCATTATAGCCAATTTGTGAACATATACTTTGTCAAGCTACAAGCAGACACACAATCAAATACAGTTTAATTATTTGGATTTTTATAAAAACATTTATTTTGAATTACTAATATGCTCTGTGGTGGTGCATACCATCTACATTTCACACAGCAAAAAAAGAAAATTCCTGTCAGTTGAAAGAGTGAATGTGGGTCAATTAACAACAGCAACTTGAAGGATAGGAAATCCTTTTAGGCATGCATTTGTCTTTAAAAATATTTGCAATTTGTATTTAAGTGGTGACAAGTTATGCATGGATGAAAGAGCAAAACATCCCTCTCCTGCTCAGTGATACGTAGGAAGATCACATGCACATTCCACAAAAGATAGTGCATGTCCATGCTCTTAAAGCCTGGCCTTTCAACTGCCCCAGGATACAAAACTGTCTCCAGAGAAGAGAGGGGGGGGAAAAGAGCCTGCATTGTTTTATTTTTCTCCTGTGTGTATAATGCTTCTCTCTGCAGAACTGCAGCTAGCCACTGTTACTAAGATTAAGAACACAGCCTCCAAGAAATAAAAGCATTAAATTGAATGCTTCTGACATTTAATCCATGCATGGTTTGCAACACTCAAGTCTTCTATCACACACAATGCACTCACCTACAGTCACACATCCCCATCAGCAATGGATAATCCTTTCAAACAGTCTATGCTACAGCACAATCATGGAGAAAATGATCCCATGCTTTCAGGAACACAGCAGGATTCCCACTCAGAGCCTGTTGACCTTTGCCCAGGTTTCAGTGACATGCTTTTGATTGTGTGACTTTTAAAGGCTAATTTGTCATCACAAGGAAGATCACGCTGCTGCCCATAAATGTACAGGTTTAGAAATGCTGCTCTGCTTACACATGAATCCTTTACAAGCAGCTTGCATCAAGAATTTTAGTGTATTTTCTATCATACATTAATTTAGTTTATTCTTCTCTATCAGAAGAATATGCTACCAGGGAAATTAAGAAGCTGCTTAAAGTGAAAAATAGCTAACAACCTATGTGATCTGCTGTTTTCATCTGACTTTCCTTTTACTCTTTTCTTTCAGAAATAGACTCATCTATGTGCATCATGGAAGACTCAAAATCATGTTTACTTACTGTAGCAGGTTTAAAATTTCATACATTAGACTGCACTAAAATGAGGCTTTAGGGGCGTTTTTTGTTGGTTTTGTTTTGGTGTTTTTTGTTGTTATTTCTCTTTTCTATTATCACAATCCCAGGAAAATTCAGTAAGCAACACAAGCTAACAGACTGCATTATTGTATACAGAAGGCTAGCATGCATTCTATTCCTTGTTTTGAAGGATACTAACTTGTGATATTTGGAGCACTCCCTCTCTGTAATATGTGATCTCTATTAAAAATGTTGTGTTGTCACAAATATGGCACCTGTCAGATGGCCCCAGGTCATTCAGTGGTATTTTGCATATGGCTCCATAAAAATGTGGCACAACTTTTCATAAGAATATATGAAAACAGGCACAGAATTGCAGAGAAAATGCAGCCAAAACCTTAATGAACAGTTTGCTTTAAAAAATGCTAACTGGTAACATCACCATTTATCAACTCCACAATGAATCCAACGCTGTGCAGATGTGCAATTGCCTGGATATTTGATTCTCACAGCTACAGCAGAGATGGTTTTGTTTCTTGGAGAATTTTGCAGTTTCCCCTCTTGAAGATCTTGATACATCTCATTATATATACACTTTGTAAGCAGTAGTTTTCTGCTTCCTAAGGAAGCTAAATGGCCTGATGGACTGAGTATGAAGTCAAAAGCCAGAGCTAATATTGGCTCTGACACTAACTTTCTGTGTGGTTTGGGTTTGAGAGATGCCATTTTACCTAAATGAAGGCAGTATGTTTGAAGAACCACAAAGAGAGCAGCAAGGGATAATTACTATTTTATTGTGTTTTGAAAACACAGAGCAGCAAAACTATCCACCAAGTGAGGCACAGGTTGCTGAGGTTTTCAGAGTTTTCCTCTCATTACTATGAGACAGATTTCACTGGAGATTGTGCCATCAGCAGAAGAAAAGCCAGTTGCCAAAGGAAGATGCATGTACAAACTGTAGGCTGAAGGCCAGACTGAGGAAAGATGTTTTCTTTTCTAATCAGGGTGGAGACAACTGGTAATTGCAGCAGTCTGAGGGGAGAGCTGCCCGGGAGGCTGTGCCTGACCACTGCCTCCTTCAGCAGCATCTCCAGCTGGCAGCTGAGACCTACCTAGGGACAGCAGGCAGTCCTGGCCCAGCAGGGAGGCCAGGATGGGGCAGGAGCCAGGAGGGAGCCACTGTGAGCAGGAGGCTGCAGCTGGGTGACCCCACTGAAGCGCAGAGCATTGGCCACAAACACTGCCATGGGCAGCCTGGCATCAGCATGGCCAGCAGCAGCTCGAGGCAGCTTTGCCAGCTGCCATGCAGACATCTGCTCCTCGCTCCTGCCAGCACCGGGAAGGTGCCAGTCTGTATGAAGAGCTGGTTTATCAGCCCAAAATCCGCAGATTGTTTTGGATCTGTGTCAGAGTCAGACCAAGCCTGAGCTCAGCCCCCTTTGGTTTGCTCCTCTCTTCTTGCTGGGACAGTCAGTACACAGCAGGCTTCACCTGTACTGGATAAATACACCCATTCCACACCACTCATAAGCTCCCAGGCACGATGTGTGTTGTAAATACTTTCTCCAAGGTGAGTGGTAGATGTGGTACTTGGGAACAGGCTTAGGGTCGTGGTCTAGTGGCAGATTTGGCAGTATTAGGTTAATGGTTAGACTCAAGATTGCAGAGGCCTATTCCAGCATTAATGATTCTATAATTGTAGGTGGCTAGCTAGGGGTAGAATCCAGGTACCAGCAGGTGAATTGTCACTTACAGTTTGGCCCTCTGGCTTCTGCTGCATGGCCAGATGAGAAGGCATTTTGGGGGATATTTTTCAGTCACAAGTAGGGATATATTTGATCTGGACCAGAGGTGGTTTGCCAAGATTTCACAAATTAATGAAAAGCAGCAATAGCAAAAGCAGACTTTCCTGGACACAGCTGTAAATGTTGGATCCTCTGAGCCCATTAATGACATCCTAGGGCTTAGTTGCTAGTCCTCAGGACTGATGACTTACTCTAGGCAGCTTTGTGGGAATGGTTTTCTGTGACATTTCCAATTAAAAGCCATAAAAAACCCAATATTGGGTTTCTCCCCCTCCCTGCTGTGCTTCCCAATCAGAAACACTTAAACTATTTCACTATCTGGGTATGTGTTTGGAAGCTGATGCAGAAAAACACCAATCAAAACCACTGAAAAATAGCAGGAGGCTACAGTACTAACTTTAAAAGCTATTAGAAATCAATCAGGACTTCAGCAGGGCCTGAGGGGCAGACTGATGTAATGGAAGGCAGTCTATCAAATATAAAAGTCAATTAAGCAACAACTTCAGAGCTCCTGTCCACAAAAAATTCCTCCACCACAAAAAATTAAGGCAAAAGAGACAATGGCAGCTAGGACCCTTGTCTTGTCTCATAACCTGAGTGTTTGTCTCTAACACCTGTGGTCACACAGATCCTAGAAAAGGACAATTAGGCAAGCATTTGTAGGAACTTACTTTCAGAAGATAGTGAAGGTAGCCACCACCAGATCAGGCAACCTGGTCTGGTGTTTAGGGACAGTGCCTCAATGCTACTTGGAGATGACTTTAATAACTTCTTTAGAGTGCAATGCCAATGATTATGAGGGAAAAAACCAACAACAACACCAGAAAAGCAAAACACCACCCCCCCAACCCCAACCATTTACTAACACCAAAGAAAAGCTTAGGGAAAAATGACATCTCAAGCACTCCTTAAGCACTAACCATATACCAATATACTCCCATCTCATGGAGATCACCTCTTATTAGCACTTAAAAATGTACTAGATATATGTAAAAATGTACATACATAAGGCCGTAATGACTTGTTCCCTAAATCTTTACCCTCATACAAAATGGATGGGAAAAATTTCTTCCTTCATTCTAATTTTGTCAGAAAAGCTTAATTCCAGCAGCCAGCATAAGCAGAAAAAAATCCATATGACAAAAGGCAGAGGTCAAATGAAGAAAGGACTTGCAGTCCCCTGATAGTTATACAATACTTTTAAAAATCTGGGATAGATGAAATTTAGATTTAGAAATGTCATTCAATTCAAGCCACAGAACACTTAAACACATAGAAAGGGCTGCTTAGGTTTTTTAGAAATTCTAAGGCAAAAATTCTTTATTTAGAAAACTATGACATAATTTTAAGAAAGAAACATAAATTTTGCCCTCTTATATTTTCCTGATTTTTTTCTTACTCTCTTAATTTCATTTTTTCTGCCACTTCTACTGTATCTGTACACCTAGAAACAAGGTATAACATTTACATACAGCAATGCCCTGGTCTCTGAAGAGGAGGATTTAAACTTGCTTTAAAAGAATTCCAAAGTAAAATATGTAAAATTACATACTTGTTCCCTCCTGTTTGATATTACCAAACCTGGCAAGAGCCATTACTCCAAAGAGCTGACTGAGTGCACATTTAGAGGAAGGAGCGTTAGCTCTGCAGGGAAGTCTGAGTGTAGGGTTCAGACTAATCGGTGAGTAACTTTATGGAGTCATGAAAGTCACCAATTTCATCTATCTCTTATAAATACAGGAAAATCTGAGAACAGTGGAAGAAGCTCATCACTACATTTGGTCCTATTGTGCAAGATTTGACGCTGTTAGGACCGCCTATGGTTAGGGGAGAAGAGGAGCCTCAAAGTGCCTGAGAAGAGCTTCCACGGAGAAGGCGGGGATGAGAGAGAAAATATTTACAGCTCGCTATTGCCCTCTGCTGAAAGCTGCGCCGGCCTTTGCGGTGCTTCCGAGTTACCAAGGGGAAAAATTCCCAAGTACGTCTCTTCATTTTAAACGAAAAGATAACGGCTCCTTCCATGAATATGGCATTTTATACCTTTTCAAATTAACCTTGAGAAAATCTGGTGTAGGGAAGGAGAGGGGGGAAGTTTGGAAAAGTGATGATAATACGTCATACCTTCTCCCCTGGAGTTTTTGGGAGAAAAGATATTGTCCTTGGAAAACATTTGTTTCACAGACCTTCTGTCTTCTAATTTAGTTGCATCATATGACATCAAATAAATTGTTTCCTTACTGTTATAAAGCAAGAAAAGACAGCAGAAGACATTAATTCCAGCTTGATTTAGAGAGAAAGGAAAGAGCTTTTATCTTGAAGAAAATAATGTGCTCCTGACCATTTGTTATAAATGTTTGAGTTGAGGGTTTGTTTTCTTTTCACTTAAGGTTATCTAAAAGTATTTAAAGAGTGATCTCTAGAAACTAGGTAAAATACTAGAATGATAAATCTGATAGAATATTTTTTCAGAACCATTTTCCCGAAATGTTTTATATCCAGAGAAACAGTACTGCTGAAGTATAATAAATTTAAACATATAAAAGCATGTCTAAAGAAGTAATAAAATTACTAATGCAATTTCCTACAAAAATCTTATGATTACTCTGACCTAAAATGAGAGACAAAGGTTGGAAAAAATTGGTACATTTATGATAGGATGGAAAAACATACTCAGAAAAAAAGACATTTTCCTTGCTAAGGGCTTGATTTTGACCAATCTCCATTTAATCTTAAATATAATCTGTCATGTGGTTGTACCAGTAAAGGAGACCTGAAGATCCATTTCTATAAATTACTACTTGTTCCCCTGCAGCAAAGCTGTCTGCTTTCCCTGCCAATATTAATACTTTTATTTTTCTGCTGAGTCCTTGCTAAATTGTCCAGAGCAGGGAGTAGGATTTATCAGTTCATTCATAACTATTTGCAACAGGGACAGGCACATTTTGCGTTTGCTATCGGTGGTCTATGTTGTCAGTGAAAATATTTAAGTACTAGAAAGTGTGATTTACCTTACTTTTAAAGAAATTTTGAAGAATCAAATCCTGCAAAGGCCTGTGCCTGAGCCTAAGGTGAGGAACCCACATGTAGCCTTTCACACCGAAAACCTCTATGGTCAAACAAGATAATCCCTGAACCTGGTCTCCAAATACCAAGAATATGTTGAAGTTCCATTGTCTTCAGAGCAAAGAAATTTGTGAAGTAATCTGCTTCTCTCTTTGCCTTGCTTTTCTGCACCACTACAAAGTTCAGGCTTACTTTTGCTTCCAAGTTTACTGCTTGTTGTGGTGTAACCCCAGCCAGCAGCCAAGTCCCAGGCAGCCACTCGCTCACTGCCACACGGACAGATCGGGGAGAGAATGAGATGGGTAAAAGTCAGAGAATTTGGGAGCTGAGCACAGACAGACCAGGGAGAGAATGAGATGGGTAAAAGTCAGAGAATTTGGGAGCTGAGCACAGACAGACCAGGGAGAGAATGAGATGCATAAAAGTCAGAGAATTTGGGAGCTGAGCAAAAGCCACACACAAAAGCAAAGCAAAACAAGGAATTAATTCCCTGCTTCCCATGGGCAGGCAGTGTTCAGCTATCTCCAGGAGAGCAGGTAGCACATGTAGCAGTGATTTGGGAAGACAAATGCCATCACATCAAACGTCCCCTCTCTTCCTCTTTCTTCTCCCCACTTCATATACTGAGCAGATGCCATAGGGTCTGGAATATCCCTTGGTCAGGTGGGGTGACCAATTCTGACCGTGTCTCCTGCGAGCCTCCCACGCACCTGCAACTTCCTTACCAGCGTGGCAGCATGAAAGGCAGAAAAGGCCTTGGTTCTGTGCAAACCCTGATCAGCAATAACAAAAACATTTCTATATTATCAACCCTGTGTTCGGCACAAATTCAAAATGTAGCCCCCACACCAGCCACTGTGAAGAAAATTTACTCCAGCTGAAATCAGCACAGTCATCCTAACTTCCTACTTCAGTGCAGCTGTCCACAGCCAATTTCTGGAATCTGTCTAATCAGAGTCACTTAGGCACTGCGATGACACTTAGTCTTCATTCTTTCAAATATTCTATTGTTAGCATAAATCAAGAGCAAAAGAACATTTGAAACCCTGAGGACTGCATATTGAATGTCAGACCTGTGTGATTTGATGAACTGGGATAAAAGAAATCCCTCAAATGCTAGAGTTTATCATGGGGTAACTGACAAACTCTTAGCTTAAGCACTGCTGGCATGGCATTATCATACTGACATCAATTGCCACAGCAGATAATGTATGTGAGTTTGACAAGTTCATTCTTTCAGAGAATCTGACTTGGTAATTGTTATTTTACAAGGACTAACCTGTAGATGAGATTAAAAATTAAGCAGACATGCTTTGCTCTCTCATGCTCATCAGAGAGTATCCCAATGTACATTCAAGGATCACAGTGAATAGCATATACAGACATTAATTTATTCATTACTTGAATCCAGGAATAACAGTTTTATTCTGATCTTGATCTCATTTGCCTGTTCTCCAGTACTGTGAGACAACTCTATTTACGAAGCAGCTACATTACTCTGATTGCAAACAACTGCACTTATTACTGTCTGCATACTCCCATTGTCTATGGAAAGATGAGCTATGCTGGTGCTTAATGGAACAACAGAGAGTCAGACTCAGCAACAATTTATATAACCATGGTTTTAGATTTGAAGTAGTTGCCAAATAAAAAATGTTGCTTTGTCTGAACTATACTGTGAAAAAAAAAAATCACAAGAAATTCAAAGACCTGTGTTTGAAAGAATCCCTAGACAAGAAGAAAGAAATTTTACATAAGCAACCATATGCACTGGACCTGGATTTGGACCCCAATATTCAGTTACCCTTTTGTAATCAAATAACAACCCTTGATGTCCTAGCAGAGATGAGGGGTATACTAAGTTACATTCATAGAAAAACAAGGTTTACCTGAAAAGCTCTTAGTCTAAGAGCTTTTCATTCTAATCTAATTTGAATGGGGAAAAAAAAAACCAAAACACAAAAACAAAAACAAACTAAAACAATAATGCTTTTTCAAATACTCTGTCCAGCAATTTTCTTCTCACTAGCAAGGTTCTCCCTCCAGAAGAAGGTGAACACTTCCAAATTGTGTCAAGAGAATCTCTCCTAGGCCATTCTAGCTTTGGAGTCTCACCCAGGGACTGTCTGTAAAGTACTGGTTGGTATGTGCTTAAGTCGTTCCAAGCAGCCTGGTTAGCAGCTTACAAGGCTTGGAGGACAGAGTGGTAGCACTGAAAAATACCCTGCACACTCACACCTTGTGATAAAGCATTGATAAGGACTTCCGAGGAAACCTGGTTTTGTCAGACTGCTCCCAGGGGAATCATATTCCCTGTCTTTAGAGTTCAGACTCAGGTGAAATAGGGAATGGCAGTGTGAAACTTGATTTGAAGCAAAAAAAAAAAACCCCAAACCACCAACCAACCAGTTTCATTTATTGCTAACCTTACTGGCTTTTACACAGCAAGAAAATTTGAAAACAATATGTTTTATTTGCTTTGTTTGGGTAAAATTAAATTTAGAATTTTCAAATATGTCACAAATCATAAATTCTGTGGTTTTCAACTGACTCTGCTTAGAACAAAAGTAAAATGTTGAGCAGTGAAACAGATGCAGCAGGGAACTCATTCAAATGCAAAAAAGATGCTACTACATGACCCAAGTATAGAATAGTGTTCTGATTCTTGATGAAAATAAGAAGCCAAGAGAAGGAAAGAAATTTCAAGGTGATCCAAAGACAAACATTGTTTATATTCAATTAAGTTTCAAAGCTAAAATCCCAACCGAATTGTTTTCCATCTAGTGTGTGTTTTATGCCATGGTGCCATATGCTACAGTTTGGAATACTGTCTCCCCCAGTTGTCTTTTAATTGGCTTGACCTATGGGAAAAATGGCAAGAAACCAACCTAATTATATCAATTCACCTCCTGCTCTATAAAGTCTGCTATAGAATGACATGTCAGATGAAAAAAATAACAACAGTAGAAATGCAGTTACAGTCTCTTAACACATTTCTACATGCTGGACCTTGTTTGTTGTCATATCGCCTTACAGGTTTCTAAGGATTTTCTTGACAAATTAAGCAGATTCAGATCTCAAAGTGCAAAAGTCCTTTCTTGGTGAAGAAAAATACCAAAAAAAAATTCATAGCATTTTTTCTCCATGGAACTCTTTTTAAAGTAATTAGCACTACTTGCAAAAGGAGCAGGCTCCAATCCAGAAAAATGAGCTTATTTCAATTAAAAATAGATTCAGTAGATATTGAGATATAAGAAAGTAGATACCAGATATGTAAGAAAGTCTTATTCAAAGCCAAAATTGCATGTCCCCCCTATCAGCAAAATAAGCAACTTATTTCAACTAATGCCATATCCATTTTACAGAGTGATGTTTGAAATGATGAACAATGGAAAGCTTGTGAACGCTATCCCTGGTACATTTTGTACCCAGCATGGAGTGCATTAGTTACAAATGGGTAGTGCTTTAATGACTGCTTACACTGAAATGATAAAGTGTGATTTACATGCTTTTGACCACCTGAAAGGTAGCAGTTCCCCACTCTTTGTTAGGCCAATATCTCTCTCTCGTTTCTTTGACATCGGAAGATGTCAGGATAATTGACTTTACCATCAGTCACTTCAGATTGGTGAAATGAGCACCACTTTAAATCCTAAAGATCGAATCTTTGGAGTGGATTTCTGAGAGATTTAATCAATGTTTTTTGACAAATAGCATACATAAATATTTGTTTATTTGTCACATCCCATCCATATATTGGTTTACAAGTATGAATGTACACCCTCGTTATGCATTCAAGTACATGTCTGCTTTCCAACAGACTTTAGAATACGTTTCTATCAGTGTATTGGTTTTGTGGATATGAGAAAAGTGTACAAACAAACCTACTTAAACAAAGGAGTTCAGAGAATAACTATAGAGGCTTAATGAAACCATTGGGAAAGAATTAATTAACTGTCTCTACTAAACAGTTCAATTTAAATACAGAAAAGCCTGTGGATATCTCTAATTTTGACAACAGAAATATGCACCTCTTTAATAGTGAAAGAAAACTCAAAATAGAGGCTGTTGTGCAGAGTGTTGTGCAGAAAGGCTATGGGTGTCTTTCATGTGCTTTTCTGGAAATCCCAGCATTTTCATTTTCAGAAATGCAGAACACTAATAGTTTTCAGCACTTCACAGGATTTGATACACAGGGTCCAGTCTCAAACTGAGCTCATATATCTATTTGGCTAGTTTAATTTTAAACTTACTATCAAATTTTCTTTCTGATACACTGCTTGCCAAACTCAATATGAATCTTATCATGGGTTACAATGACACTGTGTTACACTTCTTATTTTAAGCTGTATATTCCATGGTTTTGGCACAGATGATCTCTGATAACTGGACAGAGATGATTCCTGCAAATCAATCACAAAATGGTCCTGTATTGTTACACTTTTGTACCGGAAAAGGTTGAGAAAAATTGCTGTTACCAATGAGTCATAAGGAACTTATATATTTTTTTTTCTATTTAGGCAGTAGTTTACTTCTAAAGCAATTACAGAAAATGGGTCTATCTGAAAAAGCAAAAATAAAACAATAATTGAGTAAACAGATACATTTAGTGCAAAGTATTTACTTTATTCTTCACTCTCTGAGAACACCTAATGTGCGTTCTGGAGAGATAGTCTACACTCTGCAGACAGTAATCTGTAAGGTGCTCACCTGAGGCACAATTCTTGTCTGAAAACACATTCTTTGTTGTCCTTTGAGCACCCTCCACAGCAAACCATTCTCACAGATGAGCCTTCTTCACCCCTAACCCTAAAAAAGAAGATACAGGAGATTTATTTAACCACAGTCACTATTATTTTTTAAGTAATAGAGTCGAAGAAGTGTTTTGTAAATTTTTAAAAACTTAGCTCAGCCATGACTGAGTGGGCTTCAATCAACACCTATCTGCTTTTTTTTTGCAGCTCATTTAGAGTCATGATCATCTTAGGGCAAGATCACAGCAAGATGCTGCTGAAGACCTTTATGATACCATAGACCTGACACTGGCAGAGCAACAGAGAGCAAACTTCTAAAGAACAAACAAGTTGTTTCCATGTAAGGACTTTCAGCAATTCAACATGCTCTAGTAATTCAATCACAAGCTGTTACGTTATGTGCAAGAGTCCCTGGGTGAAATGGTGTAGTTTGGGTTATGAAGCAGTTCAGCCAGGATGATCATAATTGTTCCCTGCAGCTTTTAGATGTATTAACAACAGCAAAACCAAAAAAAGGAAATAAACAGCTGAATCTGCCATATGTGTGGGGAGGCTGAATTGTTCCCAAATCTTGTCTCTCCTTTTATTTTCCTCAAGTGTTATTCTTGACCCGACATTGCATCTTCTTTGACAGAGCTGATATGATCTGACCAATAAATCATTGAGCTCTTTTCCTTAAATAAATAAATAAATAAATAGATAAATAGATAAATAAGAGAGATTCCATAATTTTTAAGTGAATTTCAGAAAAATGAGTGGAAACAACAAATGGTCTGAACTTGAATGTGAATTAAGAATTTTTATTTTTCTTTAGATCACAAAATTCCCTTTCATTCATACACAATACCTCTTTAAAAAAATCAAGAACTGACCATACCGTAGAGGAGCCACTCATTGAAAGCTACTTCACTGACCTGTCAAGGTATTAAGGCCCTTGAGACCAGTGTACATACAACACCGTGGAGACAGCTTATTTTAATATAAAAAGTGCAACTTTTAGTCTGCAATGTAAAATGTAGAAGGGAAGTACATGATGTTCAAGGAACTGCAACCTTCAAAATACTATAGCTTGCCAAATTTTGGTTTCCAATATGAAATTATTCTTTCCTTTTAGATCTTAAAATAATTAATAAACCCAAGATTTTTCCATTACCACTGGATGCTGAGTGCAAAACCAAGCACTACAGTAGTAAAATGGGTATAAGGAAACTCAGAAGATGTCTCCTGCTTGCACCATGGGCTGCAGGGGAATCTCTGCTTTGGCACCTCCCTTCTTCACTGACCTCGGTGTCTGTAGAGCTGCTTCTCTCACATTTTCTCATTCTCGTCTTGTAGTTACTGTGGGGTTTGCCCGTTCTTGAATGTTACCCCAGAGGTGCCCTCAGCATCACTTGTGGGCTCAGTTTTGGCCAGCAGCAGGTCTTTTTTGGGCCCAGCTGGAGCTGGCTGTGACTTCTCAGGGATGCCACACCTGCAGCCTGCACCATCCCCCACCACCACTGCCAAAGCACTGCCGTGCACACCTGCCAAGCAGAAACCTAAGCTAAGAAATGGCTTACCCAAAGTCACAAACTACATCTTTGGCTCAGGAAAACAAACAAAAATTTAAAAAACCAGCTGTCCAAAGTGCTAGTCTACCAGCACCCCAATCCTAACCTGATTTTATGTTGCTGCATTAAGGATGCAGAGTAATAGTGCTTTCATCAGTTTGGTTCGTGTCAAAGATATAGTACAGGGTAGATCCTTACTTCCCTAATGCTAATTCTAAATGGAAAGAAAGCAATAGCTAAATAAATCCTGTGAGTTGGAATTTCTCCCTAATCTCCTAGAATGATTTTAAAGACCGACTTTCTCTCCCTTTTTTTTTTTCCTTGAGAGGCTTCCAGCCCTGTAACTTCATGCTCCTTTTATAAAACAAGCTTTTTATTTAGAGATGTATAGTATTAGAGATCTTAAACCCACTTGCAAAACCATATTGAAAAACAATTTTACATCAGAGGGAAAAAGGGTTTTTCATGAAAAAAAAAGAATAATTAAGTCCAGCATGTGTGCATTAAAGCACATTTGCAAATACAGACACCGCAAAACCGTAATCAAAATAATCTTAGAAAGTAAAGTCGTATCCTAGTGGATAGTAACCAGTAACCATTGCTTATAGTGAGAGGAGAAAGATAAAATATGGGATAAGTGGGGAAATAGTGCTGTGCAAAAGAGCCACTATATTTGTACTGAATCATATTTTCCATTTCTGCTTTCATCCAATAGTGTGTATACTAAAAGATGGTTGCCACTGAAATTTGATGTTCCAGTGAGTATGAGCAAACATAGAATGTGATCTGGACCATCATTTGTATTGGCAAAATTCTCAGCTGGAATCCCACAGAACTACAGGATATTAAATAGATTTATTGCCTATCAGTTTTATACCAGAGGGAGAATATCTGCTTCTCACAGTGAAGAGATGCATTATAAAAAAGTAACTGTGATACGATGAAATCATCATTCAGCCAAGCTAAAATAAATGATAAATTCCCTCTGTGGATGATTTTTATCTAGCTGCACCTGACAGCAAAAGTTTTCGCAGGCTGATGTACCCACAGATTTTAAAAGGAGATTAACTCTAAACAACATTTCCTGGTATCAGTTTAACCCTCTCCCTCCTCTTCCCAATTTTCCCAAGCCATTGACTGAAACAGAGACTTTTCTTGAGTTTATAGGCAACTCAAAAGATAAGTCAGGCAAAACATAGAGAACATAAATTTCCATTACCATTTTACACCTCTAGCAAAGTAGAGGTGGGTACAGTCTCTGCTAGAATTTTTTGCAACTTTCTGGAGCTTCACAGCCTTCAATAAAATTTGAAGGACTAAAAGGATTCTGATGTCCTACAGCATGTGAAAAACATGATTCTGCATCATAATTCTGCAAGCAACAGAGACTAAGGGAAAGCCCCTTATACATTCTGTACTAACATAAAATCTAAGCTCAAAAAATAGATCTCTTGATTTTACAAGTGAAATATAAAGGACATTCTCTATTAAACAAGCATTTACTGCATAGTAAAGATTATACATTATGTCATAATAAAGCATTCAATAATTCAGCCCACTTTTGTTTTGCCAAGGTCTATAAATCAGGAATTATAGGAGATGGAAGCACACCAATAGCAGATATAAACATCCTTTTAAGTTCCATAGATTAAATAGGAAAGCCACAGACCAACAGTAAATCTGAAGTAGTCTTATCCTCTTAATATAAAGCTGGCGCAAAATGCTTATTCTTACTCAAAAGTTTTATACTTTTTTATCAGTGCAAATAACCAAAATATAGACTAGAGGCAGAGTACCAGGCATTGCTTTACTATTCTGAACTCATTGAGTATATTTTTTCATTCTGTACTCCCTAATACATGGGTTTTCCATGTGCGTCTCTTGGCTGCACATCTCTCTCCCTTCTTTATCTTTTCTACCCTTTATTTTTTCTTTTTGTATACAGACATTTACCTATTGCTAATGGATTTTAGAGTGGGAGGTGGAGTATACTTCTCCATACAAATTCATTTGCCAATATTGAAATTCACATCCCTTGCCTTTCCTGAAATGTGTTTCTTCTGAGAGGTGAAATTAATTTTTACTGTGAGCACAAGGCTGTTGTTTATAAGGGATTGCTGCCCCGCCTCATGGGAGCTATTGTCTGTGACAGTGAGCATTAGGCTTTGAGCAATTGTACTATGGGTTCCAGTGAAACTGTGCTCCAATTCTTACTCTGAAGTCCTCAGGGTAGGAAAATGTAGAGGCAATTAGGTCTTTCTATACCAAATAAAATATCCTGTAAATAATGAAAAGAGGCTGTGCTGTTCTCATCAATATGTGCAGCTAGAGATCACTTCCAAATTAAACCAAACACACCCTCTACACAGAAACAAACAAACAAACAAACAAACAAAACCTAAAAATAAAAAAAAAAAAAAAAAAAAAAACCCCCCCCCAAAAAAAAAAAAAAAAAAAAAAAAAAAAAAAAAAACCAAAAAAAAAAAAAAAAAAAAAAAAAAAAAAAAAAGCAAAACACAAACCAACTAAAAAACCATGAAAGGAGCTACATTTGACATGGAGTGACTCCTGGAGCTGGAAGGCACATCTAGTACTCCTTGTGCAGGGGTGATTGAATATGTTCATTAATTTCATTGGGAATTTTATGTATGTGAGTTTTGATAAATAGAATTACTTCCCTTGCCAGGAGACAGTTCCCCTACAACCAGGAGTAAAAAACCTTACTGACATGATTAGGAACATTTTAAACTATGTTCTAGTTCAATTCTTCCCCTCATTTCTTTCTTCTTTTTTTTTGTATTTTTTTTTTTTCCTTTGACTAATTCTTCTGATAAATATTCAACAGCTGGATTCATCGGAATTGTGTTACAAGGTGGGCACAAAGGGAATGCTAGGGCTTCAGTCTTGCAATTCATTCTGAGTGGATAGAAAAAAATAGGTTTAATGATTTAAGCATTGTCTCTTATTTAGACCCAAAAGAGGCCCAAAAAGAGACAAGATATAGTATTGCTTGTCCTGTATATTGAAACAACTAGGTACCCTGGTTGACTCAACTTATCTGAGCCTAGTGGTAGAATTATAGTTTACAAGAAAAAGATTTTAAGGCATCAAAATTAGGTCTTAGGTAAAGTAGAAGGGCTTATAATTGGGGTCTAAAACTCCACTATTTCTTTGTTTCCATTCAGATCAGGACAGTATAGATGAGTAAACCAGACTTGGAAAAAGAATGTGCTCAGGACCCTGAGGCTGGCTGTCACAAAAGAGCAGTATCCATGTTCTGAAGCTCTCTGGGTCTCTGAGGTAGCGTGGCCACATTCAAGACACTCACGGGAATGCTCCACAGATTGTGTGCTGAGCTCCCAGGCAGCACTTGGAAATTAGTGGCATGGTGACAAATTCTTGCGCCAAAGCCATAGCAGAAATTCTTCTGACATCAAGGATGAGCAAGTACCAGTCCTCTGCTCTGGCTCTGCTCATATTAGTAATTTAAGCATGGCTATAAAGTTTAAGTACTTTGGTTGCTGTTTTGTGAATGGCTGAAGCACCCACTCCTGCCAGCTGAGCTGTTTGAGACCTGCTTCACACACAGCACAACTGAGTTCTGTAAACCATGACTTTGCCATCTGTATACCATAAGTTCAGTTCTGTGAGGTTTCTAAAAGAACAGTTCATGGCTTGTGGTGACTGCTGCTTCATTTTAAATCCTTTGTCAGCCATTCTGAGGATATAAGGACTGCTTTGACAGGGAGAGTGAAAGTATATGTGTGTATGCAGTGGGAGAGGAAATTAGTTTAGGTCCAGGATGCCAGCCTTCAAAAACACCTGCAGAAACTGCACATCTACATTACCAAAGAGAGTTCATATATCCATACCAAGTCATCTGCAAAGGACATGTTACTGCTCAGCAGATCAGGACAGGTGAAAGCATTCAATTAGAAAGAAAAGCCAAGGATTCCCATCCTTCTGGAAATTCTGCTTTAAATATGTAAACTATCCTGGAACAAACCTACAATAAATGGTCTCCTAAAAGTGACCCTTTGGTACTTCCTTACTGTTAGGCTCTGTCATCTGGCCCAAATAAACTTTATCACGTTGGTAAAGAGGGAAAAATTGGATGCATGATCCCAAGAAGGCCTCTTTGCAGTCTGGCAGTGAATGCTGGAGAGGGCTGAAGTGCTGCAAGGTGAGTCACAGCTTACTGGCAGGGCTCAATAAGACACCTTCATCTTGGAGGAGGTTGTACTTCAATAAGCACCTCTAAAATTACACACTCAAAATGTGCAAAATGGTGCAGAAATGTGTACATGTGCACAAGCTGGTGCCATAATCTACCTGCTCTCCTCATTCAATACACTGTTTAGGCATCAGTGCTCATCTCTGGGACACACTGCTCATCTCTGGGCCTTCAGCTGAACACCACACATATGAAATTTAATGGTACCATTTGATACTGCATTACCCAAGTTATTTTCACATTCTGACAATTTACATTTCTGACTTGCTTTAGAGAATCTCGGCAAAAACCTGGTCATAAATCCAGAGGGGAGTTACATGTCCTTCAAGTCTCAGGTCAGGAGCTTGCCACTGAAATTCCAAGTAGCATGTGTGGGCTCAGAGTAATGAGCTTTCTCTCTCCTTATTTCTCTGCCAACTTTCAGAGTTAAGAAAATTAGTTTCTAGCATGCAGATTTAGAAAATGAGCCTTCCATAGTCAAAAAACCCCAAAGAACCCCCAAGAACTTAAAAGCTTTTTTTTTAAATGGATCAATGTTTAAGAAATTTTAAGCTAAAGCAGAATCAAGAATTCATATCCTTTGTCTGTATTCAGAAAAACAGCCATTTCAAGTACTGTGGAGAGGTGGGAATTTTCATGTAAATGTAAGTGAAACAAAAATTCAGAAACCAAAGTTCAGTGGTGAAATATTAGCATCATACATGGAAAAACTATCAGAATCCATGTCCTCCTCTGGTTTATATTATATTCATGTCAGCCGGACATAAAATTTCCACATTTGGGACTGAAAAAAAAGTTTTTTGGTATTATGATGGCATTATAATTCTTGATTTACAGCCATGGAACCAGTTCCTGGAGCATTTTCAAACAGCAAAATATCTCAGCAGCACATATTCCCAAGCTGTAGTTTTAGCAGATAACAAAAATAGCTCTCACTGGATGGTGTGTGCTAGACAGCAGTCAGTGTGTTCCCTGCCAAAACACTCACTGCCATTTGAGCACATCCAGGGTGGATGGAGGCCAGGGAACAGCCTGCATATAACACAAGTGCAAGATAATAGAAAGATATAACTTTCTGCTTCCTTTCACTGCATACTGACTCTTGGCTCTTGTGCTGTCCACTGTCTGGCAGTTGCAATAGCCCATGTATAAAGTGGTGGCCTACCTTCTGGAAAGGCAGGTTTCTCCCAGTATCTAGAGTGTTTCTGCCCATTTTTGACAATTCTCTCATGCTCTTGAGCTGCTGAAGCTGGGTTTATTAGTATGTAAGTTTATTAGTGCAGTTTCTCAAATTGTCAAAACTTTCCTCCCTAAAGTTCATAAAATGTGACTTGTACAGTGTGTCAGAGTACTTTTCCATGGTACCAGGTGGGATTTATGCTCTCACTGCTTTTTTCCTCTTTTCAAGTGACAGGATGAGGATTCTTCCCCTCTCTTAAGGGTGGGACCCCCACCTGCCCAGACTCCCTGACTAGAGCTCCATCTGTTTTCCAGCTCTTGTGGAAAACAAAACAACCAGCAGAGCTGAGACTTTCCAGGAGCCAATGACTCTGGCTGATTAATGACTCAAGAAATGGATTCTCCAGGACAGAATGCTACCTGTTCACATGGAGCACATAAAACACACCACAGAGTGTGAAAACAACCAATTGTTAAAGTGCACTTTTCCTCTAAGAACACAGTGATCTTTCCTTGGAATATGTGTGAGGCTTTCTCATCACAGCCAGGCTAAGAGTACCAGGTTGATCTAATTATAGTAGTTACCCTGCATCTCTCTGTAAAACAGTCCATCTGAATTTCAGATCTCCTGTAAGTTATGTCCTTATCTCCTGTAAGTTACTCTTATTAATTAGTCTGGTCTGCCTAATTTAATATTGTTTGTAATTCTGCATATTTGACATGGAAAGACTATATACTAAAAGATCAGACGTAGAGCTGTCAAGTAGAAAGTATCCTACAATAGCTCCTCCACTGTGTTTCTGATACCTTCCACGTGTTTCCATCTTTAACAACTCCTACATTCCTCTTGAAATTGTTTTGATTTCACTGTGTATTTCTAATAGGTTATTATTACATAGGTAGTTAGTCAAAACCATTATATTTATTAAAAGAATTAAGAATTTTCTTATTCAATACATACCATAATTTGATTCTCATTATGTAATTATGCCTCAGAATTTCTCTTCTACCCACACTGCCTGCTGCTGCCCTGTGCAAGCACATGCCAATGAGAACAGGGGCTTCCCTACCTCTTTCATCTGCTTTTCCTGACCCTGCCCACCCACCCACACTGTTTTATATATCCTTCCTGAGAAGTGCCACGTACCAGGAGAGTAATCTAGGTGAAACTTTCCTTTCCCTTGTTCTCCCCAGGGCTTTAGTCCCAGCATGGTTCCTTCAGTGGCTTCTCCACTGTCGGCAGCAAGGGATTAAGGACAGGTCCCTATTGTGGCTGAAGCTGCTTTTCTGGTAGGAGTGCTGGTTTGTACCAGTGAGATATACACAACACCCTTAGATTATGGTAAGAGAAAATACCCAGATCAGCAGTATTGTAATACCCTTAGTTTGTGAATATAACAGTGCAGAAAAGATAAAGAAGTGAAAAGTGAAGAGTAGACAGCTGCTGTGCTGAATATTTATGAATGGAAACCATTACCAGATGATTTTATTAATTCCTGAAAAATTTGGACATTATTTGACTTTTCCTTTAAACACCAAAAATATTTTATTTAATTTTCATTTGAGACATATCCCCCTTTTGTTGCACTCTAATCTGATAAATGTGGTTAAAATCCTTGAGACAAAGAAAGAATTTCTTAAAATCTACTTTTTTTTTCCCATGCCAAGCAGCCAAGTAAATGGATTTCACTGTAGTTTGAGTGGAATATATTTAAACTTCACATTTTATACATATATTGACTATAATGATTATTGTGTTTTCAGGGTCATTTGAAAACAAGTGCTCACAAAGATAAAATTTATGAGGACCTTAAAACACACCATGTCCCTTGAGCTGCAGTAAATAGTCCTAATTAATAAGTAACAGTCTCAAACACATACACACAGCTAAAAATCTCTATTAAATTCCTAGCTAGCTGAGTTAAGGTGCAGGGATTTGGGAAGCACACTGCTTTTTTCATACTACAGGACAGAGGCATGGATTTATACTAGCTGCACATACTAATATCTCTGAACTATAGATCTCAATTTCAAGTGGAATAGCTTCATCCACTTTCTTTATATATCCATTCTTCAGCAAAGGAAAGTGGGGGTAAGAAATCTCATCCAAAAAACCCGGCATGGAGTACTGAAGCTAAAGCAGCAGATACACAAAATATTTTAAAATGCAGAAGTAAAACAAAATTTCACATCTGGCCTCTTCATAGCCATATGTAACTGGTATAGTGTCCATATCACAATAATTACTTAATTACTAATATAATACAAATCTGTTTGATTTCTCCTAATACACCTAGTCCTGTATAGTTACCCTTTACTGTATTTCAGGGAAAGGAGGAAGCTTCAGGGCTTCCTACAGCACAGGAAGTGACTGACAACATTACAGCCCCACTTGTAGATGACAGCCTGCTCTGCAGAGCGTGGTGACTGTGAGATTATGATGTAACAGAGTCATCCTGGCTGCACAGTTATTGGGTTTTGTGTTTCTGTCCAAATGTTTGGATCAAATCTGCATCTTTTCACTCTCAATGGCTTTAAAGTAAGAGTATGAATATTTACTTATTTTAGTGCTTTCAAGCAAATCTATAGAGTATAGTGGAACAATTCCAAGAAACCAGAAGAAAAATGGCATATTGAGTACTTTATCTAGGTTTTCATTGATGAGACCTTCTTTGTAGCATTTTATTCCCTCTTTCCAGTGAGTTAGCCCTAGAGCTGAGCACCTTTGATGGCTTTGTGCTTCAGCAGCTTGAAATTGCTTAGGCAAAACAGAACTCCCCAGGAGTTTTCACTGAAAAGGGAAAAAGAAATCTTTTGTCTTCCCTAGCACTGTTTTATCTTAGGAAACTTGAGACCCTTTTTTATTTATTTGTTTTCCTCTTATTTTTTAATTTGAAGCTTCTTCAAACTGTCCCTGCTTTACTGTCTTTTTTTTTTGTGTCCCACAATAGCAAAGTGGAGAAACAAAATCAGTGATAGAGAAGAGTAAATGGTAAGAGACAAATGAAAAGCAAATTTGAAATAATATAATTAGAAAATGGAAACATAAAACTTTTCCACATAGACTTTACAGGAATCTGAAGTTTGTTTAGTTTTCCCTCATCCAAAAAAATAAACATCAGCTCAGTTAAAATGATGTATACTGTCCCTTCTGTTATGCAACATGCAGTTGTGTCATATTTTTCACATTTGTGGCATAATGAGAGAACATTATTCAATCAAGTTATCTTAAGTTTCTTATTCAGGGAACCAGAGGCACAAGACTTCTGCAAAACTCTTAGACAAGATTAATTTGAGTATTTATTACAAACCACAGAAAAACTTGGAAACACCTTGGAATTCACTTTGATACAAGTCATGTGTGTTGCTGAAAATCAGAGCATTTAAGGGATTTGTTTCTTTCTTATGTAATTGTAAGGAGTAAGCTTATTGCTATTTCAAAAAGAATTAATTACTCTTCATCAGAAAAAAAGTTTTTAGGTCAAAAGTAATGTAAAATAATTTAGCAACCCTGTAGATTCCTGTGCATTTTGTACCAATGGGGTCCAACTCGCTGTGAGTAGCTTAATAGCTTGCTGTCTGTGCACAGCAATTATTTTAAACAGATGTCTGTTTTCTACATCTATGAAGCCAGAATAAATCTAGCATCCAGTGACAAATTAATGTTGGTTTTAGCATCACCACCTGGAAAGCCTTATATGGAGCACCATAAACGTGTTAGTGACCTTGTACAGTATTAGATCATTTTTTTGGTAGTTCTTTCTCCATTTTTATATGATACAAAATACAATTCTATAACACTTTGACAGAGTCCCATTAGAACATATTTTCTTATTTCAATAGTTGTTATCTATCCCTAATATTAAGCAAAGGGTTAATATTAGTGTTAATATTTTTCTTCCAAAACTCTGTCAACAGTTCTTATCCAAAGATAGCATTACATTTGACTAAGACTGAATAGTTTTGAGAGTTTTGTAGGCAATATGAGGATTAAACATTTGTAGAAAAAAAAGTGAGATTTTCCAGATAATTCATTCTGATCGTAGGTTAATTCTTTTCCTTCACTAAACCAACTTACTTTTCTTGTATATTTTTCAATAGCTACTTCTTCTCCCTCCCCTCCACAAAAAAACCCCCAAGATATTGCAGTATTTGATTTAATCTCATCACGACCCACACACAGTCGAAGAAAACTTAAGAAGATATTCCTAAACAAATTGCCTGTCTCCCTTCCCTCTGCCTGTAAACCTTTCCTTTTTACTGGAGTCACCCTCTAGAGAAGTTTTACAGGTACCGTGCGGTCTTTGCCACAGACCACACAACTCCTGCTGTAACCAAACCTACAGCCTGCCTGGGGGCCTTCCCAACAACATTCCCTACATGAACCAACAGCTCTCTCTCATAGAGGTCATATGCCTTGGTACAGTGGCACTGAATGAACAATTTTTTGTTCTCTTACATGTAAAATAAGAAGACAGCAGATATCGATTCTGTCCCTATGGGGGTGTAATGTGGTACAATTTTTTGAAAGATTTTACTCAGTCCTGGTGTTTGGGGGGTTATCTAGTCAGTCATTCCCCCTGCCAGCAGCAATGGGCTGGATGGACACATTAAATAGGTCAGGTGTGATCTTCAGGCTGAGTTAATGTTACATTGTGAAGAGGTACAGATATAAAACCTGGATTCAGGGTTTATAATTACATTTTCTGCTTATGAAGACTCCAAGAGTACCTTTGAGATCATAAACTTTTCCTGTCTATGGTATGTTTGGGCTTTTTAAAATCCTCCTAGTGTATTTGTGTGTGTCTGTGTTAAGGAAGAATGAAATGCCTAGAGAAAAATTTTTGAACACTTAACCATGAAACTTTGCTGATAAAGGTAGTGCATACAGCAAAAGCAGAGTCTAGTATTAGAGAACATCTTATATATAGGAACAGGGTGTCTGTAGAATTCCTTGGCCACAGAGGATTCTCATACTAACTGGCTAAACACAATTCTCACACCTGTTTTTAAATAGTGCTGCTGTGAACACAACCAAGTTCAAATTGCTTTGGCACCAGAACAACAAGCAGAAATGAGCAGATAAACATAGTAATGACTCAAACTGTTTCACAGAATCCTATCCCAGATTTCCGAGCAGATAAAAATTGAACTATCTCCTTCTTTCCATTGTCCATTGATAGAGTCTAAATAAGCAATGCCAACACATTGTAAAGTGAGAGGGGGTAGTACCCTGGTCAATATGGATGAAAAATAGATTATCATTGTGTTGATTAAGGAACAGAGTATTGGGTGTGAGCACCTATCAGAAACTCTCAAGTCCATTGTTAACAATATCTGCTAGGGTGTATTCCATTCCTATGTAGAAATAAATATACAACATTTTACAACCTCTTTCCACCCAGTAAATAGGCTCAAACCACAATTTATAATTCAGGATTTTAAGGAGATTTATGGAAGAGATCACTTAATATCAAAAATAAAAACAACAAAACAACTACAAAAAACCCCTAAAAAGCAGCTTTGAAAAACACATTGTGGACTATACAAATATAGGGCCAATTCTGGAAAGACATGGGAAAATAATGTCAAGTACCATGCAAAATATTGCAGGAGTCAGGAATTTTTAGGGAAAGATCAGACACATGTCTGTAAGGACTTACATTATTTTTAAAGCATCTACTTTTTGGGGTATTTTTAAGAACTGGTTTTACCAATGGAATCTGAAGAGGGAGCCCAGAGCTTCCCACTTCACCCTGTTAAACAGGGAGACTCCAGGGGCAACTGCCCTGATATTCTGCCACTTTTAACCTTTCAAAGAGAGACATTATACCCACCCACCACGGGCACTGATGGGATGAATTCAGTGCCACTGGATCTGGTTATGTGACACCAGCCTCAGCCTGCAAGGACTGCCAATGGTTTTATCTCAGTTCTCTGAGTGTATGCTCTTTCAAGTGTTAGAGAATAACAGTGGTATAATTTAGCCCAAACAAAATAAAATTGTCAGCTTTCTTGGCTGTCCTCAACAGCTTAATACAAAATTTAATTTGCTAAAGTAAATTTTAGAGGGATTTTGTTTGGTTGTCTGTTTTGATTTTTTTTTTCTCCAGAGGAGCATCACAGACTGGGATATCATTGATTTGCAGCTCCAGCCACAAACAGAATCTGTTAAGATCAGAGTTACCATAATATTATTAGTTTCAGTTGTGTGAAGTTGGCATTGGATTTACTTTTCTGTAAAGGAACACTAATTATCTCATGTTATCAAGAGTTTTAAAAGCACTTTCAAATATGATGCTAAATAATTACATATGTCAACAGTCCTACAGGAGATAATATAAGAATTAAAAATATCTATCTACTATCAGTCCATTTTGCTCACTGCAAAAGAGTTGTGTAATACTCAGCTCATAATTTGATAAACCTAACCCAGAGGAAAAGGAGGAAACAGATGTTTTATTTCATCATGAGAAACATTTTTTTCTCCCCCATTATGTTATTAGTATAGATTCAAAGGCACAGAGATGATAATTCTGGCCTGGAAAATGAAATTCTTCTCCAGGGACCCTTTCCAAACTGATTTGCTCAATCAGAATTGTCTCCTGCTACCTGATCCTGGCTATGGTGCTTCAGAGAGTCTAATCAAGAGATGATTACAGATGATGACATTAAGGAGGTTCAGGTTTAGTGCCATCATGGTGGTCAATCAATAATGTGATTGTCCAACTCAGTACCCAGGAGATCTGTGTGTAAATCTTGTTATTTACTAACTCCTCATGTCTTGCTATGAAAACAAAATTGATGTGCTCTTGCAGTGTAGAAATGCTCATGCTAAAAATGCTTTGTCTGGCATAAGCATTAATATTTCAAAAAAAAAATCTTTCCGTTTCCTTTTGGCTTTATTAGGATTACAGCTGTTTCCATACTTCCAGTGACTTTTCACTTTATCCATGCTCTGTATGTCTCAAACCCAAAACCAAACCTGGCTGTCAGTATCAAGATCTCTAGTAAAATAGCCTTCACAATATTCCTTTGATACCAGTTTTGGAAAGGGAGTCTTATCAAGGAGATTCAAATTCTAAAAGTTATTTAAAAATACAAACTAAAAAGCCTCCAAGAAAGCAAAAAGCTTATTGTGGAATAGCAAAGGGTTCCCCTTCTTGCACTGTAAGAATAAATTGATTTATTTCTTGCAATTCAAGGTTATGACTTTGTTCAAACATAATTTTACCTGGAAAATCACAAGATATGTAAGGGTTCTCCTGATTTCTGTATCTATTCATCAGATGTTCCACTTCAGCTGAGGAGCAGTAGAACCCAAGATTTCTTTCAAAGTCCTTTTAGACAGGAGGAACTAGAAACAATTTATGTTGATTAATTAATGAAGATTTAGACTTATCCAGCTTTATATACTTTGCTGCACTGTACATTTTTGTTTTAGAACTAAGTAGAGTGGTTTTATAGCTTCCTTGAGGATTTATCTGTAAGTAGACAGTTTGCCATTCACATTTTTGGGAGGCTACATTCTGGTCATAGTCTCTATGCCATCAGTATAAGTCCAAGAACTTTTATGTTTTGGCCAGAGTGAATTAAGTCTGGATGTGGCAGAAGATTTACCAAAATTTGATTTAGATAGGTTGATTTCCATTCTATAGTGTTCCACAAAAAATTTAGGCGATGCTGCAGCCATGTAAGAAAATATCTGTGGCTGACATCAACTTTCTCTGGAGGAATAAGTGCTGTGCTGTATACTGACCATCTCAGCAAGAATCCCCAAATCTGCTCCACTTCTGAATTCACCAGGGCAGAGCAGGATTATGTGGTGCTGTAGGTCAAAGCACTTTAAACAGAAGCACACTTGGCACAATATTTTCATCATTTAATGAAAGAATAAATAAATATTCAGTTATTACCTTTCTCTTGGTATCATGGGCAAGTTTTGTTGCCTTGGTCTATCCTTACTGTTTGCAATTTGATCATCAGGTTAGATCAACTACTTCTTATTCATAGATTTTGCCAAAGGATTCTTTTTTTTTACACAAGGAGTCAGACTTAAATATTTATTGATGTATAACATCTATGTGAAAGCCAAAAAAAGCTTCAAAAGGTGAAACTAGAAGTGAGAGTTGAAATTTAAAGCTACCAGATATAAGAGGCTTCAAAGATTTCAACCTGTTATATGTAATGGTTTGCAAAAGTGCCTTTTGAAAGTAGTTTTCCCTAACACTTTGGGCTATGAGTGAAATCTCTTCTGTTTATTATTTTCAAGATATTCAGACACTTATCTGATACAGTGTGAAGGATTTGATCCTGAAAAAACACCCGCAAATGTAAATAAATCAACTTACTCTGACCAGGGTTAGCTAACAGAAGCAAGAAAGAAAGTAGTCAGCTCTTAAGTTCTGCACTACAAACAAAGCATATTCAAGAAATTAATGGAAAGGCAAAAGACAGGGAGAGAAGAAAAAAAAAATCAGAGCTATGATTTTGAAATAAAGTGTAAGTGAAAGCACACATTTAATATGAAGCACTAAACCATATTAAAAAATTATACTACCCTGAAAATAAAAAAGAATTGTGGCAGCAAATCTAGAACTTGATAATAATCAAATTAAATTTTAAAAAATAACAGAAGGAAAAGACAAGAAATAAATAATCCTTTACAGCTAGAGAAAATAATTTGAAGAAAAATAAAAGGCACATACTGCTTGGTAAAACCAAAGATGTTTAATTTGTCATAAGAAACCAGTATAGAACAATAAAGCTATACAGACAGCAAAAAGAATATTAGAGTTATCTGTATTTGAAACGAGGATCCAAGCCTCAGGTGTTTGCAGGAATGGCTAAAACAAGATTTTAAAGGGTTTCCAAACCACTAATAATGTTATTTTCTTGCTTTACTTATTTTTACACAAGCAGTTGCAAAATGATAAAATACAGGATAAGCACAAAGTGATAATAGAATTTGATAAGACAGAACATGTTCAGTGCAATATAATTCATGCCAGATGGTGAAACTAGCAGAAGTTACAAACAAATAAATGATGCTGTTCGTTCAAGTCCGAAGCTGACCTCCCAGAATTCACAGGGGGAATGTCAGATAAAAGAAAACATCTTTGCCCCAAAGCACAATTTCATGGCAGCTACAGTACAAGAAAACTCATGGCTAAGCAATTACCTGACTTCTTCCACATTTACTACTTGACCATATTTTGGCCCAACACCAAACAAACTCCAGTTTTAAGACCTCGATACTGTGACTAAATCCTCTTATTCAAAATATGTATTTCCTCTCCCTTCTACCACTGCTTGATGACTCCTTTCCATAGCAGGGAGGAATTCCTAGTTCAGTCCTAATCCAAGATTAATTGATGATTTCTGTTGGACTCTCAGGGGATGAAAAGGGCAGAAACAGCAAGACCCTCTGAAGCATTCATTCTTGACAGTCACAAAGGTTACCCATGCCCCAGGCTTGATTTGTTAAAATGCAAGTAATTCTATTGCTAAAGGGGAATTTTCATGAGACAGACTCCTGCTAACAAATAAATACTTCAAGAATATTGATTGCCATCAGAGAGACCATCATCTGGTACTGTTTTTCCATTTCTAGTCTGAGCAGCCTTCAAACTAACAGCTAAAAGAAAAGAGCCTTTATTATTCCATGTCAGCCACCCACTTCCCTACAGGCAGGGTAAGATTTGCCAATACTTCTGTAACACATTCATGGGCATAACAAGAAAGAGTATTGCTATTAACTGGCCACAGTACTGACTTCACACTTATTAACTTCTCTGATCTCCTCTTCCTCTGCTCCCAATTAGCAGAGGATGCCTGCTTGTAGGCTGCAGGCTGGAAGCCTTCACCCTCACATCCAGTGGGATGTGTGGCAGTAATTGCTCCAGCTGCAAAGCTGCCTTTAAGATCAGAGGTCCCTCCAGCCACAGAGGCTTTCTGCAGCTGTATGCCCTCCTGTCAGCCTGGCTACTGCAGTGGGGTCTCAGCCTTGCTGGGGTGACTGCTGTGCTTCCACAGCTCTCTGGTAAAGTGTGAGGGCCTGACTCCCCAGTGCCTTGGGCAGCGTGTTGTCATTTACCTCTATGCAAACTGGGTGTAACATACTGCTGGAGCAGTACATTAGACAGAAGAAAACTACTCAGATCAAGCTAACAACATGAAATGGTTTCTTCTCAGCAAGAGACTTCACTAAGTCTCTTTAAATTTAAGTGTAAAATTCTTTTTCTTTTTCTGTACTGTAGGTTCAGCGGGGGCTGATTCTTTCACAAGCAAGCTCCGAGTTGTTTTTTGTTTTTTTTTTTATGCTTCTTGTTTTCTCACAGCTCAGCAAACACAATCAAGGCTGCTCTGTAAAGGTACCTTAGCAGGCTCACCAGATTCACACAGCAGGTTGCAATGACAAGAACAAGATATCTGATGTGAAAGCAGACTGATCCAGAGAAAATGAATAGTAATCAAAGATAAAATTTTTAATGGAAAGGAGGAAAAAAAATTTTAAGAGCCATGCAAGCAAAAAATGCTGGTAAGGAACAAATGAATTATTAGCTTTAATTACATAAGAACAAGTGAGGAAAAAAAAGAAGGGGGGGAAAAACCACTACTGTCTCCTAAAAATGAAGCAGCACTTCCCTCTCTCCCTTACATAGTGTAAGGGAATAACCTCTTAATGTAGGTGGCAGGATGGATTCAGCAAAAATGCAAGAAAAGAAGGCAAGACCATCAAAGTAGTAAAAATGAACGATGCAATGCAGTACACAATAGTGACCTACAACCTTTAATGGCCCAGAAGAGAGAAGACATAATGATTTGCTTACTTTGGGGTTTGTTTCTGTGATTACTAATTCTCCAGACCATTTCATTTCTTCTCCAGGTAATTTCACAAAATATGCCTTTACTACTAATATTTTAACTGAGTGGTTTGGGGTTTGGCTGATTTTGTTTAGTGTGTGTGGGGGTTTTTTTGTTTGTTTGTTTGTTTTTGTGGATTTGGGTTTTTTTTGTTGTTGTTTTGGTTTTTTTTGGTCAGATATAACATCTTGTGGAATAAGAATGAACAGCTTGGAAGAAAGTGTGGCTGTACAGTGTCTTTCCCTCATCTTTCCCTCTACCTACAGGGGTATAGGCTGTCATAACAAACTGTTTGGAAAGCCAACATTGCCCAAATAGTTCAAACATCAGCAACATTATGTATCCAAGCATGTCTGAATTGCAGTCAAAGGCAGAACTGTACAAGCTAGCTTTGAATTAGACAGCTTGTGTGCCAACAGCAATGTATCTCACATCACAACAGTTCTTCCTTCACTATTTCAAATTAATTTCCTGGTGTGATCTCTATGAAGAGAATTATAGAGTCCAGCACACCTGTCACTTCAGCCTGGGCAATATTAGTAACAATAGCATCTTTTTTGTAGTAGAATTACAGTGATGTATAAGGGGAATATTCTGCATTAAAAAAAAAAATAATTAAATACTTTTAACTAAGCCTCATGTTTTTTCATAGGGGAACCTCATTTGTCCTTCTCTAAACATCAGAAAAATCTATTCATTACATTTGATAAGTACTCTATCTATCCATCCATCCACCTGTAGACAAGAATATCTCACAGTATGATGCATTTCCATCTCTCTCCATGGAATCCCAATATTTGCTGTTAAATAAAACAAAGCAGGGTCCAGTCTCTGGGCAAATGGTTTGGCTTAGCTATATCCACACTACACAGCACTTAGTATTAATCTTTCCCTGAGCCTCAGTCACCTTAAGTCATGCTTATCATCTCTATATGTTTTCTTTTCTGTTGAACGTGTCTGGACTACAGAGAAATCTGTGTTGCAGTCTCCCAGTGCTTCCCTGCCTGACAGTGGGGGATGTTTTGGGGGCTCTGGGTGCAGCCTGTGTGTGGGCACGTGGCTGTGCTGGAAGATGCCACTCCTGCTGAGTACTGTGGGAGGACTGTACAGGGCAGAATTGCTACACTGCATATTGCTCATGAGTGGGGACATCAGAGCTCCCTGACACATCCTGTGGCCCAAATTTTACCCAGGCGTTGTTTCAGAAAATTCTGGTGCCAAAACTGTGACTGGGAGCATGATAACATTTAAATAACAGGCATGATGACAGAGCGCATCCTCAAACCCATCCCTGCCTCTGGTTTATTTAGAAATGTAGGTAAAGCTTATGATGCACACATTGCTAATTTTTCCACTTCTTTTGTATTTTCTTTTCCTAGAATATCCCTGGCAAAGGAATTGTACAATGCAATTGAATCAGTGAAATCTTTTAACAGGACCTAGCAGTCAGCAAAGAAAAGAATAAAGTCAAGAAGCAAGTATAAAGGAACAAAAAACTCATTACAGCAGGACATTACATGTAATTAATAGTAATCCAAAGGAAAAAGAGGCTTGGATAGCCATGTCAGCAGTATTTCCATTGATGTGGTGACCTACTCAAACCTACAAAGTATTTTGTCCCCTGTGTCATAGATCCCATACAGAAAAGTGAAAGGTGTCTCAGGGTCTGGGGGTTTGGTTTTTCTTATTAAAAAAAAAAAAAAAAAAAAAAAAAAAAAAAAAAAAAGAGCTAAATAAATCCAAGTGCTGAAAGAGACAATAACAACTGCCTTTTACTGGCAAGCTGCTCTAGCAGTTTGGTTGGTTTTCTTGCTACTTTACAATTAGTTATGATTTTTTGAAGCCCTTTTCTACTTGTAGAGGAGACACAGCAGAGATGATGAGGGTTAATTGTGGTGTGTGAGCCAACACTCCCATTAGCAGGAGCTCTGATGCAGTCACAACTGTGCTAACTACATCTGAGCACTGACCAGTCTCCGGCACAGGAAACCTGAAGTAAGAATAAATGTAGACTGCAATCACATTTATAAAAACACCTACACAGGAAGAGAATGAATATGTGCAAAAAGGATGGGCCCTGTTTTTCCAGGGACATTCACATTACTTTGCTGCAGTTAGTCTTCAAGTAAATGAAGGCAAAATCATTATCTGCTGACCAGTGTAATTAAAGAAGTGATTACTTTAATAAGTAAATGGTAAAAAAGTGCACAATCAGTAATCAGGAACACAGACCATATGTTCTTAAATATGACCAAGTCATTTGTGTAATGTTTATGTGCAATAAATAAAAACCAGATGAAAAATCTTCTGACAGAGAATAAGTAGCAATAAGGGTAGAGAGATACGTTAAATCCTTCATTCTGGATCATTTGGGTAATGTTCCATTCATTTTAGATTCATGAGTAGAAGCCTTTACAGATTGGGCATGCATACCATAAATCTCAGGTTATCCATTATTAGGTGGCATTCTGCTGTTTGCAATTGTACATGTTTACTTTGTGCATAATTAACTGCATAATAGCTGTCTGTGTTCTGCACAGAATTTACACTCAGGCTCTCATCAAAACAAATGGCTCTAGAAAGTAGGCCAGTTCCATTAAGCTAACCACAATCTGCATTTTCTAATACTGCTTCTCAGAAAGTGGAGTTAGAGCTCTGATTTTCCAGCTGCAATAAGAGCAAAATCCAGTCATTTGAAAGGCCCAATGTTTCTGTTTTCAGGGTATTTTATTAAATCTTACCGAAGTAGTTGGAACATCAAGGGGTGGAGACAGAGCAAAGCTTGAGTATACACAACAGAAGCTGGGGTGATACGTTTCCATAAAAATAATAAGTACAGAGCAGATTTGGACAGGCAATTGATCATTGCACAGCTCCATGCTATGGATCAAAAAGTTCACCCTGCAGTTCTTCCATTTCTGTGCATGATTACCACCACGAGATCATTTACCTCTGCCATCCGGTTTCTTTATTCATTGTATGTCAGCAAAAGCTCCCAGACTTCTTTCTCCATAATGCAAAATTGGATGGAAAAGAGAAAAAATAAAGTAAAATAAAATCATGCTGATAGAAAGGAGGGAAAGCTACTAATAAAATAAAATAAGGGTCAAAGAAAGAAGGGAAAAGCTGCTAATAGGAAGACCTACTGCTACTGATTAAAATGAGACAAAATATAGAGAAGTGGTGAATTTGACTGCCTCATGGAACTGCAAGATGATGTCCCTATATTTTTAAATTATCTAGATGCTACATAAAGAATATTTAGTACACATGCAGATATGCAGTGAATATTATTTTACAGCTTATATTCCACATAAAGAAAGTGTTTTATAAAAGGAGTTGTTTGAAAAGTGATTACTAAAAATGTATGGGGAAAAATCTTATAATCTACCCTTTTGTTTGAAGAATATACTGTGATAAAATGTGGTTCTCATGGTGCAGAATAATATAAATACTCATAATAAATGAAATGTCTGAGACGGGGCAGCTTTAAGCTAAAAGGCATGAAGCATGTAAATGGCCCACTAATGCTAATGAGCTTCCATTTTTCTGTATGAAATGTTGAAGATATACACGTGAAGGAAGCAAATTAAATTAAAATGAATTGTAAAGATAATAGCATGTGTTTTACATAAATTCTTTTGTTTCTGTTGTCTTACAGGTAACCCTATGTAAATTTGCATTTTTTTCTTACAAACAGCTATACATTACATTCATTTGGAGAGGAGGAGAGGAGAGAATTGGTTTTTATCTGGTTTTCATTTTTTCCTGTAAAAGCTGTGCTTTTCTTTTAGGATAGTACTGAGAGGCACTCTTTAAAACTATTTTTCCAATTACTTTGTTTGGAAGGGATCCCCCTCAGTCCACACCTTGTGTCCCCAGAGAATTTTGATATATCTGATTTGTGTAATGTCAAAATGTAGGATTTTTCATTTGAAAAAATTCCAAGATCTCACAAAGCAAATGACAGTGCCAAAATTCCAAAATTCACATTGAAACCGATATATATTTCTACAGCCTGGCATGGTTTCCCTTATTTTTTTTTTCCCAAACTCTTTACTATAGAAAATTAAATATCAAAACATATCAAAATCAAAACCAAAACCTGCCACATTCTGCAAGGTGATGTCTATATATTTTCAAATTATCTAAATGGTATGTAAACAATAATTAGTACCAGCTCAGGTAGGCAGTGAATATTATTTTACACTGATCTGCTGCATGAATAAAGTGCTTTAGAACAGGAATTGCACTCAGTCCTCATGTGGATTAGTCTTAATGTATTTTTTTCTTCCCTTTTGCTTTTGAAATACAAGGGATGAGAAGCTAGCAAAAAAAAAAAAAAAAAAAAAAAAAAAAAAAAAAAAAAAAAAAAAAAAAGAAAGAAAGAAAGAAAAAAGGGTCCCTACTGCAGGATTTTCCAGGCTGAGATTTATTTATTTCTTCTTAACTCAGACATTGTAATATTGCTGCTTTATATTCTTCTTTTTGCTAAACACTCATTATAAACAGCTCTTTCTGTAGATAGCAGGTTTGTATTCTTTTTATAGATGATTTACTAGCATATACAGATACCTACATTTAAGAAAGCAGATCAACAAAGGCTCTTAAGAACCCAATGGAAGACAAATAAAATTTTCTGCTTATTTCTCATTTATGCCTTTCAGAATCCCTACCCTCACCCCAGTGAGCACCATTGTACAAGTTGAAATGAAAGTCTGCATTCATCAAACAGCTACTCTGGTAGAGTCATCCTTTTCATTCACAAGACCTCATCATCCTTCTTACAAAAGGAAAAAAAAAAAAAGGAACAAGAAAAGAGATGGAACTCTTCAAAGAGAAGAAAAATAAAGCTCTGGACATTAAATGTCACCAGAACCCATGCATGTTCAAGGGGTACACGTATAAAACCATGTACAGGTGAGTCTTAAGCAAACACTCCAGCTCAGCTACGATCAAACCCAGTACTTCACTTTGAACACCTGATGCTCCTGACTTTCAGGTGGCTTGTTGATTTTCATTAACTTGAGCACTTGGTTCTTTTCAATTTGTGTTTTCTCTTGCTATATTTAGGTAGTATATACACATTATCTATGTACAAATGAATATATGTGTATCTTCACTACAATTTAGAAACACAAAAATACATACACATGCTATGGTGTGCAAGATTATTCCCAATATATTTTGTAACAAGAAATATATATAAAAGCAAGAGTTTTGCTCTAAAACCTATCTGTTTGTGATTTTGACAGCCTCTTGAGGCTATTTTGTGCCATAAGAAAGGTAAAGAATAAGAGAATGAGAAAAAGATACTTCTGGACTTGTATTAGATTTTTAAAGTTGGTTTATAGTACAGTACTGAGAAGCATGCTTGAACAGGATGACAGTATTTACTAACGAGGTAAATGCTCATTAAATACTAAATCTGTATACTACATATACTTAATTTATATTATAAATAGAGCATATTTATTTAAACATATTATATTAATATATTTCTAGAAAATTAATTAAATTACATGAATATGTGTAATTATATCTAAATTAAATAAATATATGTGAATATATAAATATAAATATTATATACATACTAAAAGTGCACAGTAAGAACAAAAAAACTTTCTGTATTTAGTAATCTTCTTTTTAAACAACATCTGATGATTTCAGAGTAAAAAATTGTTCCCTTTCTTAATAATACTCAATGATGCATAAGTTGCTCCTATGTTAGGGCTTCAGAGATCTGGAAGAATAAAATTGCCCAGTTTGGCACTTTCTTCTTCCTGGAAGTAAGCAGTGAACCAGGGAGTGTGAAGATGTATGTCTACAGTTTATAATTAGTCAAAATTTAAGTAGATGCATTCCAAGGAATGGCCAGAGAGGGGAAAGGTAAAACTCAGCAGCTTCAAAGAGCTATGTCAGGCTTGGGCCATGGTTTGTTTTGTTTGCAGCAGCTCAGGACAAAGAGGGAATAAGGACTTCTCTGCGTTTTCTTGGGTTACATTCCTCTAATCTGATTGACCATAGTCACTGACAATAAAGGCCTCTATGTATGAACAGGTAGTGCCTGCTTTCCCTCCCAGGTGATGGAAAGAAAGAGGCACATCTGAGGTTCAGTGGCATATTTTTGATTGTTACTGTGTGATGTGCCCTATAAAGCCTTTTTCTCTGACAAGGAACAGAACTGACACACACTTTGGCAATAAGCATACACGTTGCAGATGTCTAATTTGGTCAGACAAATCCAGCCTTTTTTGCCTACTCTAGTTTCAGCATCTACATTAGTGCTGCTTAATGCTTGTCTTTAAGAGTTTAGTTCTCTGACACAAATGTTTAAAAAGTCATGCTTTTTTCTGAAAACTTGTGGAGGTAGAAATTCTGTAGCACCAGTGTTTAATCTGGTCTGGTGATCTGAATCAGTCTAGAAAAAAGTTGGGACAAAGCTCATAATCTGAGTAACTAAGCAGGTAATATTTTAATGCTGGCTCCATTTTTTGGTTACTCTTTTACCTTGATAACATCTGTCAGATGTGATCTTCCCTTTCAAGCTCTTTCCATTCTGTTGAAAGAGCTCTAACTTATTTCTTTCTCCAGAAGTCTTTTGTGGTGGGATAGAGAACTGTCCTACCCTGCCTCACCTGATAGTCTGTATTCTGGGAAAGCCAAGCCCTGGGCAAACAGGCTCTCTCTACCTGAGCTGCCAGTGGTGAGAATGCTGTGCTTTGTGCTTTGTTCTATATGAGGTCTTACTGCAAAGGGTTCCAGTTTTCACTTTCCCTCCAGCAAGCAGGCAACAAATTTTACTCCTGTTGCAAATTTATCATGACAACTACATCCACTTCCAGGCTGGTCTTAAAATCTGTAGAAGAAATTCTACTAGATGCCCTGGATTCCATTAAAAAATAGCTTTAGTCGCTTTCATCTATGCAAATTTACATTTTGTAAACAATAAAAATGAGGCGTGAATTTCTATTCACTGGGTAAGAAGTCGTATCCCGCCTGTGAGCCAGTATATTTTTCAGGAACAAAGAGAATCATGAATGTTTAACGTATAAAAGCACAAAAACACAGGAAACAATTGAATATAAATTTATTTAATCCCAAACATCCATTATAACGGCAGACATTTTTTAAATTAACTGATTTTACATCATGCATGTCTGAGCCATCCTATTTCTCTCCACTGGCTACAAAGGAAGATCCCAGTGAGAAAATCAAGTGAAGATACCTAATCAAAAGCTAAACAAAAAAAATGCCAACATTCCTGTTTCTGAACAAGTTTTCATTCTTGCAAGTTGTATATATAAGTTTAGAGCTCAAAGCCAACTTCTCTAGTGAGTTGTAAATATTTACAGTTATTATCTGGGATATCATCCTGGGTCACAGCTACATTTACCCTGCTGATTTGTCTTATTCTAGGATTTTGATCAAAAACTCTATGAGAAAAGTCATCTTCCAACCTGCTAGTTTTGCTTATTCAAGGTAACAGAATTTTTCCTAATGGTAAAATGTGTTCTCGTCTCTAAATCCTGCAGTGTTCAGAATAAAATCCCAAGGCTGGTTTTCTCAACAAGAATGCTATGCTGAAATGTGTGGAAGTGATGACTGCTTAGGTCTATATTCCAGCACATGTGTACAGATGCAAATAAAACTATGTATATTTAAACTTTATGTTACTGACTTCTTTTTTAGTATGAAGAGGAATTACAATGCCCTGGGCATTTATAACTTTTCTGCAAAGGATTAGATTACAAAAAATCTATGAGCATTGACAGAAGAACCTTTCCACAATGTGTCTTTCCACTGTGTTATGCAGAATTTACTTCATGTTTGCTGCTTCCATGTGATTCCTCCATACTTTGTAGGTTAATTTGCTCACAAAGCCATAGAAAATGAGCACTCTACAAGTTATCTGATACAAAGAACCCATGAATGTTTTTTTAAGTATCAACAGAGGTTAATACTTAAAGTCATGATTGCTTTTTACAGGGCTATATTTGAGCCCATACTTAGATCTGTTTAAGTTCTTTCAGAACATGTCTATGGTTAATACAAGAGGAAGATATTTATAGCATCAGGAGCTGTTACAAAGGGAGCCGGTGCCCCTTCTTCAACTGCTTTCTATAAATATCAAATCATGAAAATAAAAGTGCATACTCAGTTCCACAGTAAACACAAATGCTTCTCAAATATGCTGCCTCACAGCCAGACTCACTGACACTGAAAGTGCTTTTCACAGCCACAATCTCCTAATTGTTACACAATAAGACTCTGTTGTCCAACAAGCAATTTCTCGCACACTTGAAAAATCAGCCAAACCAGACCCTATATTATTCATATCAATAGTATTGACTGTTTCATTTATTTTCTCATCTAAGCCTCTCAGACATACTTCAATAAGAAGCATATTAACCTATAATTCCTGGTTTCTGTTTAGTTATGGGAATGACAGATGTATAGTCTGCAGCAATTTGTGTCAAACCAGTGTCATGTTATTTTTTAACCGTATTTTGTAGGGAGTTTGAAGTGTTGTGAATAGGGTTATCAGTCTCTCTACCACCTACAACATCTTTGGAGACAATTTTCATCACATTTGAATAATGTTTTGGCACAGGAACACTTTATCTCCAAGATCTGGAAATACATTCATACACAGTTTTCTTACATTTGTCATGTCTCATACACTCTGAAAAAGTTAGAAAGAACTGTGCCATTTTCTTTTATATCTCACTGGAAGTTCTGTTAGTTCTTGTCATCAGTAGAGCATAGAGGCCACCAGAAACAAAGCCAGGCATTCTGCAATGGCTTATCCAAACACTAAGTCAGAAATAACTTGATCTCTTCCCTAAAAAAAGAGACAATCTCTTTCTTACGTTGGTGCCTGCTATGTCTTTAAGAGTCAAAAAAGGAGGCTAACTTTGCTGTCTCCCACAGCCTAGTAATGCATGATCAAAGAGCCACATTTCTATACAAGGGAAGATAGAGATTCTAGAGAGGACATTTAATTAACAAAAGACAGAATTTTTATCAAAACTCAATGAAGACGCCTCCCTAATATTTGAGAGACCTTTTTATACACAGCTGTGAATTACTACTCCCTGTGCTCTGGTCTGCAGAGCAGTCAGGGCTTATCTGCAAAGAGTGGCTGATCACCATGACAACTTACATCAGTCTGGATGTTTCTGATTAGTTGTTTGTGATAGAAGTTTAAATTCTCTTCCTTTCTTAACACATGAACACTGAACTAAGAGAGTAGGTATTTATCTTTATTTTCTGTTTACTGTTATTTGTCTTTGCTGATAGCCCTTATTGGTGACAGTTCCTGTCTCTGTTGCTTGCATTGTCTTAACCTGCATTAATTTTCCACTACAAATAATGTGAATTAGTCATTGCAAAAGGAACCGTGAAAATGAGAATAAAAAAGTTGCCCTTAACACAGAAACTTTTATAAGTAGTACTAGTTGATAAGACATCAATTATATATCTATGGTAGAAACAGAGAGAGCATGTTAAGACCAGAGATAATATAAATTTGTCCTATAGTAATCAGAATTCCTGTACTGTTTCCTTCTAATGAAACACTAAGGAGCCATCATTTGCACAAGCCAAACAACAAAAGCTAGAAGTTTGAAAAAAAAGTGCAAATTACTCTGTTTTAATTGTTGAATCATTTCAATTTCTTCTACTGTGGATCAATTGCTGTTATAAACAAACTGTTTCTTTCAAATTATGAGGGTTTCTTCTTAATTCATCAGGAGATCTTTCCTATTTTATTTAATACAGAACTCCACCTCTTAGAATTAATGGGATGAGATTGGATCAAAGGAATTCATGGCTCCTACTGTGCATGTCATTCTTGTCTCCTTACTAGAAATGGAATTACTGCTATTTTGAATGAAGAGGACAATGCTTCACCACATTAATCACCATTATTTAACAGAAGAGTCAGATCCCATCTTTCACTTCTGTCTTGAAACATCCCTGAGTACTTTTCATGCCCAAAAGTAAAATTTAGAAAAGGAATATTTAAAGTAATGTTTAAACTAACAGTTACCTGGTCAAATATGTTTGTTTTAACTGAAAACAGAAAGGAAACAGGAAATATTTAAAGTCTCAGTACCACAGTGATGTTCCACCATACCCAGGCCCTTTTGAAGAGTTAGTGTTTATGTAAAAGCAACCTGTGAAAGGGAACAAGAGACCTAAAGGTCCATCTAGATCAGGATACCGTCCCTGACTATAATCATAACATGTGGCCAGCAGAACTAGGGAAGGGATCATTCCCTCTTCCTTGGCACTGATGAGACTGCATCCTGGGTACTGTGTTCACTTTTGGGGCCCCCACTACAAGAAGGACATTGAGGCCCTGGAGCATGTCAGGAGATGGTGAAGGATCTGGAGCACAAGTCCTGTGAGTGGTGACGGAGGGAGCTGGGATTGCTTACCCTGGAGAAAAGGAGACTGTGGGGAGACCTTATCACTCCCTACAACTGCCTGAAAGGAGGTGGTAGCCAGGTGGGCATTGGCCTCTTCTCCCAAGTAACAAGTGACAGGATGAGAGGAAATGGCCTCAAGTTGCATCAGAACAAGGTCAGTTTATGTATTAGGAAAACATTTCTTCACAAACTATTGGAACGGGCTACCCAGAGAAGTGATAGAGTGACCATCCCTGGAAGGGCTCAAAAAAACATGTGAATATGGCACTTGAGGACATGGTTTAAGGGTTGTGGCGCTAAGTTGATGGTTGGAGTTGATGACTGTAAAGGTCTTTTCCAACAAGGGTCATTCTTTCATTCTAAGAGTGAAAATGAGGTAAGCACATCTAATGCTTTCTCCTATTTTCAGCTATTTTCAGTACAGCTCCTGATTTAAAGATGAGATGTTTTTTGTGATAAATAAGAACTATACAGAATGCTATAGTATTCTCTAAAAATAACAAATGATCTATCAATAAGCCAATTCAATTATCAAAAGTAATTTAGCCTATGTTTTGTATAGGTTAATTTAACTTAATTGTTACTGAATTATATCATACATGCTTGGGTCAGTTGGAGAGCTAAATATGGACATTTTTGGCACAGAGAGATAGCATTTTATTCCTAGAAATCTCACTGCTTAATGCAAGGGCAAGCCTAATAGTTTACCATAAACTCAGTCAAAGATAATGAAGTATGAAACACACTGCTGCTATCATATGCAACCTCAATCAACTCAGATTTTGACATACCAAGAATCTAGAAAAGAGTTGTAATGTTGCTATCACAAATATTTACTGCCCCATTACTGCAGCTGTGTTAGAGATATAGACACAGGTCATTTCTGTGATAGATCAAGGCATTGACATTGCTAGTATTTAGCCTTTTCAAATCCATTTAAAAGAGATATAATTAGAAATCCCCTCAGCAACCTTTTCTGGTTCATAGCCTGGGCATGGGGCAAGTAATTACTGACTTAATTTTACCATGTTCTCTGAAACCACTTATTTAAATGAACACAGATAATCTCTTCTCTAAGGACACTAGTTTTGTAGATATTATATGGCTGATCAAGTTCACTAACTTGTTGCTGAAGGTACAAAATTATTTCTGTGAAACCAAATAAGCAAATCAGTAACCGTGGTCTTTGGCAAGGTACTGTGCTGTTAGAGTTGTTATCCTTTCAATGAGGTGTTACAGGGAAGCCACATCTGCTTGCCTTTCTTGACAGATGGAAGTCAAAAGACCCCCAGAAGTACTATATTCATGCTTATCCTGGTGTCCTTGTCAGTGTTCTTTTAGCCAACAGTCTAAGAAGTCCTGATCCTGGGTTCTGTAAGCTTGAGTCATTGCTGAACATAATGTATATTGTAATAGGCTACACTGCCATTGCACAACACTTTTATAATGTTATTTAATGAAATATTGTCAATACTGCACATGTGAAATTGACTTTGCAGAGACAAACCTTTCCATTTTGAGGAACTTTTATTTTCACTCTTTACAATAACCTTTCCCAGACCGGTCTTTAGAAACAACTTTCACATAAGTAATTTAGGGAAAATAATAATTTACTTGCTACTTTGTGAAATGGGTGTGAAATGATAAGCAGTGCCCCTGAATCATCTGCCCTTGATAGATGACCCAGAATCCAGTCTCCAGAGAGCCGCATCCTGATCTGAATTCTGTGACTGAAGATTGGTTTCTAAAGTCAGACTTTGCTGTAACCCAGCATGCATAAAATGAGTAAAGGACTTTATTTACTCTTATCTCTAAGTAAAGCTCCAGCTCTTCACTCTTTTCTAATATACATTTAAATGACTTCAAGTCCTCTTTACTTTCCTGTCTTAGAATGATACTTGATATATTTCTGTATTGTATGGTTCGTGCTCAAGGAAAAAAAAAAAAGGCGCTTCATTAGATATTCACTTTGACATTCTGGCCCCAGAAGAAATAACATTAGTTTCATACTTATCCATCTGCTTTTCTGTTTCAGCTGGAAAATCTCTGCTTATAATTTTCTAGGGACATGTGGGCGATTTTCCAGTTATGCCATTAAAATCCGCTACATCCTAAAAACATGCTAATTACTGTTCTCTGGTGGTTCTGCCTGCAAAACTGCAGTGGAAAATGTGTCCCAAAATGAAAAACTTTGTAATTCACAAGCAAAATTCAAGTGATACATCTTACTATTTTTGGCTGATGGGAAACCTTAGTTTAACACATCTGCAATCATATTTAAATACAAATAGTTTGAGTTTCAGAATAGAATACATAAAGTACTTTTTAAAGCCAGCTATCACAAGAAAAGGGCTGACCACTCATATTGCCTACCAACTCCATTTTGTTACATGGAATCCAATATCCCATTGTAATGATTTGTGGAGTATTAGTTAGAAGTAACAATTTGCATGAGAAACATTCTCATGCCCAATTCTCTGTTCTCATTAGGAACAGCATCTCTTTTCTAAAACTGGTCATCAGTAGTTTGGAGTCAGCTGTCTGCCCAGAGGTGCTTTGTCTGTATGAAATGGCAGGTGAACATTGTACAATCAGCAGCGTATTGATGGAACAACCAAGTGGCTCAGAAATAAACAGGGGAAAAGAACAGAATCTTGCTTGGTCCTTCACAGAGCTAAGGTAGTAACAGATTGCACATTTAATATGTCCTACCAAGGATTTCAACGACCTTTACAAGCATTCAAGTAAGAAATCATATCAGTACTCATAGATAGGTTTTCTATTGACCTCTTCTAGCATTTTTGTTTGTTTCTGTATTTTTTCTGTACTTTCTGTGTTTTCTGTATTTTTTTCCTTTTAAACAATTTTTCATACTGTACTGTCCCAAATAAACACCCGGTCAGGGACAGACCGCGAGATCTTTACTGCGGAACGAAGGGACTGTCCCCCCAACTCCCGAGACAGTACCTTCACTCTCCTACTCTTTTATGTTTGTCTACACATTAAAATTAACACTGAAACGTGGAAGTTGTATATGCTCCACCTTTGTGTTCTTATGAAACATTCCTGTGATCAGAGACATTTTAGACAACAGACTCGGACAAATTGATTGGAAAGAAACGGGCCCTGGTGAGTTGCTGTGTATTTGGGGTTTTTTCCTGGATATTAAGTTTGTTTTTCAATATAGGTCTTTAAAAACTCACAAAGATGAAAACCACAGGCACTACATCAACACATCCAAAGTAATTGATTATTTGCATTTGCTGAATTCTGACTTTTGATGTCCAAAAACTTAAAGTAAGCTCTGTTCATGAAGTTTTGTGTTTCTGTCTGTCTTTTTTTCTCTTGAGGAATTGTATTTACGAACTTTTAAACTTCTCCCAGAAGAATCATTACACTCTGATATATTTTTTAAAAATAGCATCTTATAAGCCTACAGTTCATGTTTATGATGAATACAAGCACAGCAGAAATCAATTCCATCCAGACTATAAGAAGCTGGCTCGGCTTCAGGAATCAGCATTTTCTTCAATCATTAAGCACCAATTAATATGCTTAATTTTAAGCTTGCAGATGCCCCCACTGGAATATGACCTCCCTTGAGTTCTCTATAACTAATTTCTGACAGAGGTTAGAAAAAGACTGAAAAAATGAGTATGTTATTGCACACCCCCCCCTCCATTGGTTCTTCTCAGCTAATATCAGTCTATGGCTGAAGAACATACGGAGAGAAAAGTTATACCTGTCTGTATTAAATTACCCTTTTAAAAGTCCTCTTCCTTTAATTCATTAGCTCACCATTAATTTCTGTAATGACATAACAGTGTTTCCTTGTTTTATTCCTTTCCTAGCCAAGAATTCTCAAATTTTGTTGACAAGTTGATTGCTGCAGACTACTGAACATAAAGGTAAATACTCACTCATCTCCTGCATGAGAGTTCAAGGACATTTGCATATTTTCTGACATCAGGAATAAATTAAAAAAAGGCTCTAGGTGATTCTGATTAAATGCCAAGCTATAAAGATCATATACTTTATTATTTTGGGATAGTTTTATTCTACTTGATAAGTTTAAAATCTAAGCCTGCAAGATTCAGATCACTCCAGGAGATTGTTTTGACTGAAGACCAGCCAATAAAACAGAGCATCTAAAATGTTAACCCAGACATGTTTAGCTGGTAGCAACAGAACACATGATCCTGTGCACAGAAATGTGTTCAGGGACATATATTTTAGGGAGTAGATTGCAATTAATCTGTGCATACCTCAGAGATCCAACCAAGGCATTCAGTATTTCAGCTGAGAGGCTGCTGCTCAATGAGGCAGTCCAAATATTCTATCACTGGACAAATGAATAATTAAGGAATAAGATGTACTGTTGACGGAAAAGATTGTTAATCTCAGAAAAGATCACAATAAATCCCTTACTCTATGGCTTCCACTCATCACACTCATAGAAAAGATCAGTGTTATAGGCAAAGAAGCATCACCTCTGTCTTTTATTGTATCAGTCCAAGCCACTATTAAAATACCTGATCATTATTGTTTATGTCTGCATCTGCATGCTTTCTCCAATGACAGCTACATCGTGTTTCTTATTGGAGTTAATCTCATTGCATAGCTCTCACTGTAACCCTGTGGTTCATTTCTCTTTCTGATCTGATTTTTTTGCAGGGAACTGGTAGCAAAATGTGTAAAGTTCAAATATACATATTCCTTTCAAAATTAACAAATGTACAGCTTCTGGCTCTTGATGTAGTGTCCTGATTTCAGTCTCTCTTTCCATCCCAGCACTAGGGAAACATGAAAACACTTATGTTTACTTCCCCTGATTATTAGAACAGTCATTGTAATAGACTGCAGAGTGCATGTATCCAGAGCTTTCTTATGACATGTATATTATAAAAAGCAGCCCATATACCTAGGGGCAAAACTTATGTACAAAAGTACTAGACATTTCCCAAGTTTAAAATGCTCCTGAATAAATGTACATTTAGCTTCACAGAAACTTCTTTTTACATGTCAATTTTTAAAAATGCATTACTGGTGTGTCTTTCCAAACAGCTGTGGCACTAGATGTTAAGAACCCAAAGAACATAAAATTATATAGAGGAAAGCAATTTATTAAATTCATAATGATATTGCAGGTGGTTCCAAAATATGCAGATATACATAACTACTTCGATTTCAGCTTCCTCAGCATGGAAGAACTTCAGAATCCATTCTCAGGAGAGAAGAAATATTTTCAGTATTATCAACAGCTTATTATATATTGCCAGCTGAATTATAAGAAAACATTTGCTGATGGAGAAGTCACAAAAATCCTAATTTGAAGCCCGTTACATGTTGTTTTCCACACTAAAATTTCCAGCACCATACAGGGTTTTTTTAGGAATCTCACCAGAAAATTCATTTTGGCTTTAGTAGTTCACATAGCTAATGCCATTCATTTTGAAGGTGTAATTTCTCCAGGGAAAAAAAAAAACAAAAAACAAACAACAAAAAACACCAAAAACCAAACCCAAAGCAACCACTCAGAGGACTGGTAAAAGAAGAGATGTAGCTAAGGCTCTGTTTCTGCAATGTCATCAAGTGAGCATATTTGCTTAAGCATAAGATTTTACTAGGACTTTGTTAGTTTTGGACAGTTCAGAAATGTTAGCCAGTTCAAATAACAGTGGAAGGGTTTTTTGTATTAAAGGAGGATATAAGAAGTGACCCAGGCATGGAGGGGATTGTCTATCCTCACCTCCCTCCAAGGTGAAGACAGAAACTAAAGAACACCTTCTTTTGCTGTCAACAACCTTCTTCTGTTCTGATGCCTCACCTTCCTCTGTTGCCACTTTATTCTTCTTTGAAATTATAGTCCTACATTCATGACAGAAGGGATGAAAACAATCTTGAAAACATTGAGATTCAACAGTTATTTTTACAAATTTTCTGCAAGTGTGGGATGAGGAAACACTCATACAGCTTGCAAATATAGCTGGTGTGGGCCATCATAAGGGGAGAAATAAAGTAAGTGCCTCTACTGTCACCTCTTATCACAGAAATACATACAAAGTGAGAGCAGCAGGAACCTGTTAAATGAATAAAAAGAAACCCTGGACTGTGTTTTACTAGTGCTCACTTCACCAACTTTGTAAAATACTGCATGGGTCTAAAATCAGATATGCTAAGTGGATACTCAGCAAGCAAAAGTAGCAGTGCAGTCTCTCTGCTGGTCTGGAGTCTGTCTTCAGCCACAGAGTTACACACTGCAATGGAAAGTTCTGTTATTCCCAAGCATGGCTCCAGAGAAGGTCTGCTCATCTACAGCTACAGAATACAGCTAATTAGCTTTCAAAGCAGGCTCTCATTCCCCTCAGCAAATTGAAGATGCTCTGCTTCACAAGTCCCTCACCAAGGGAAGCCATTTCTTTTCTTTGGAAAACTCATCTGGAGCTCACTTGTCCCTGCTTCCCACTTTCTCTCCAATGAATTAATTAAGCATTCTCTGTGTTTCTATGCTCTAGCTTGATGCAGTTTATGTTTTTCCAGTGGACATGACTTCCTTCAGGATTAGATGAACAAAACTATGCCAGTATCTTCTGAAAAGTAGCAAAAATGCTTTTATAATAAATCATTTGCATTTTATCCTTTTTGTGGGCAACTTGGTTTTCTCTTGTACATTTTCTAATTGCTGACAAAATCATATTTTTTCCTCAGAGGTATAATAGCAAAATGTTTCTCAGTGAGGCATGAGTCTGGGTCACAGACAAACATATTCCCAAATATTACATTTTCAATGTAAAATCCACACCACTGTTACCAGCAGGTATTGACTCCTTTCACATATAACTCTAGAAAAAATACATTCCTAATTCTCCTCTAATACATCCGCTCAACAGAAAGTATTGCTTATACTTTCCATGGTTATGGTTTCAGCATATGAAAAGATCTGAATTTATTTTACTCTTTTTATTTTATGGCTTCTATGCACAATTCTCCATCTTGTGTTTTCCTCTTTATTACTCTCTGTTAGTAATTATGTCTGAAATTTTTAGTCACATGGGAGCAAAATACCCAAATCCCATTAATGTTCAATTAGACAGACAGGTCTAATGGACAGCCAGAGAAAATTCAGCCATTATTTTTGACTCTGTTCTAATTTAACACATTATGGCTCATTCTTTAACCCCAAACTATTATTTCTTTTCTTTTTCTTCCTTTGAATATTAAATATTGGCAGGACTACCCATTTAAATCTTAACAAGACATGTCTTTATGCAATTATCTTTTTGTGGTTTTTAGATGTTTCGTCTCCTTTTACAGACAGATAACACTGACACTATATTTGTCCAAATCAATACATTTAACTTTTCACAAGTTCATTTCTTTCCAGTCATACTGAAACTATTTAAAGAGATTCAAAATTTATTTCAGTGGAAATCATGCTCCAGAGTTAATATTTCCTCATGTCTTAAGGCAAAGCAGTCTTTAATACAGGCTGATGTCTTTGTGTTGTTTGCTTTAACACACAACAGGGAAGGGGTATAGAAGGAAATGTATCAACTTGAACACAAAGAAATGCTCCTTCAAAACCGTTTTTGATATGTATTTTATTTACCTACTTACTCCATAAATATTTCTTTATCTTACAGGCTAAAATATTGTGGTATCAAAATAGTGGTGGCTATTTCAGTTTAGTTTAAAATTTTGGCTTTTCTCAAGTATATGTCACTAGGTATTATCATATTGCAAGTCAAAAAATATATAAAAATAGTAACTAGCTAAGCAAAATTTATCCTGGTATTTCTTTGACTAAATACACCTTTCATTTCTTCATTTTCCTTTCCAAAGGAAAAGACAGTTTTCAAGATAACAGAGAATCATCAGTGTTTCTTCAATTCACTTAATTTAAATTAAGAATTCATTTCAGCACTGTCTCAGAACTGTTCTTTTCCAGCTTGCCAGGAAAAAAAAAAAAGAAAAACAAGAAAGGCATTAAGGTCATATCAGAAGAATTCCATAGTGCTCTTATACCTGACATTGAATATTCTCCTCACCCTCCTCTCTTAGGAGGAATTCTTCAACATTTTTTGTGCTTTTTCTAAGCTGCAGTCTAAACTGGAGCCTATTCTCAAATTACCATAACCATGAATCCTGCTTCCATCACTGTTATTTTCCACTGAAACTCCCCTTTCCTTTTGATATTTTTTGATTGTTACTAAAAAACCACTAAGTGCATTTCAGTGCTGAAAATTACAAATGCAATAACAAATACTGACTTATTTAGACTGCTCTTTTCATCTGGAAAACCACTTAGATGACTCACATTTCTATTGCTGATGACTCCAAGCTGAGTGGTGCTGTTGACACACCAGAGGGACAGGATGCCATCCAGAGGGACCCAGACAATCTCAAGTGGGCCCATGGGAATCTCATACGGGTTAAGAAGAGAAAGTTCAAAGTGCTGCACCTGCGTAGGGGTAACCCTCGTTATCAGCACAAGCTGGGGGATGAACAGACTGAGAGCAGCCTTGCTGAGAAGGACTGGGGGTGCTGCTCAGTGAGGAGCTGGACATGAGCTGGCAAAGAGCACTTGGAGCCCAGAGAGCCAACTGTGTCCTGGGCTGCATCCAAAGCAGCGTGGCCAGCGGGGTGAGGGAGGGGATTCTGCCCCTCTGCTCTGCTCTGGTGAGATCCCACCTGCAGGGCTGCATCCAGCTCTGGGGTCCATAGCACAGGAACAACATGGACCTGTTGGAGCAAGTCCACCTTGGAAGGTCACCAAGGTTATTAGAGAGAGGGAGCGCTTCTTGTATGAGGAAAGGCTGAGAGAATTGGATTTGCTCAGCCTGGCAAAGAGAAGGCTTAGGGGTGACCCGATTGTGACTTTCCAGTACCTGAAGGGAACCTACAAGGAAGATGGGGAGAGAGTTTTTAAAAGATCATGTAATGATAGGACAAGGGGGAGTGAATTCAAACTAAAAGGTAGTAGGCTTTGATTATGTATTAGGAAGAAGTTCTCTGCTGTGAGGGCGGTGACGCACTGGAACAGGTTGCACAGAGAAATTCTGGATGCCCCATACTTGGAAGTGTTCAAGGCCAGGCTGGATAGGGTCTGAGTAATAGTGGAAGTTTTAGTGGAAGCTTTCTGGAGCTTTAGTGGAAGGTGTCCCTGTCCATGGCAGGGGGGTTGGAACTTGATGGTCTTTAAAGTCCCTTCCAACCCAAACCATTCTATGATTTTATGGAAGAATTAATCAATATTTTAGTGCAATTATATCCTAGAAAACCTCCCACTAAGCCCTCTCTCTCTAACCCAGGCACTGTTATATCTGGTAAATGTTGACCCAGATGGCCAATTTTGGTCATAACCAAATGTAATACAGCATTTCCCATTGTCTTTTTCATTCAGCAGGCCACACACAAAGTGCTAGACAATGTGAAATGCAATTAACATGTTCCTTGCGAGAAGAGACAAAGTATTGTGAGTATGAGAAAGTATGATCTTATTTTATTTACTTACTTACTTCCTCATTCCAAAGTTTTAATATCAGGCTGAGATCAGACACTGCCAGCTCCCACAGACCCGCCACGGGACACTGCTGAACCCTTCAGCCTGGTGGTGATCTGGGGAAAACGTATTTAAGAAGCAAAAGAAGATGCACACCAGTGAGGAAAGTAACCATACAGTGAACACCAAGCTCAGAGAAGTTGGAGAGAAGATGTTCCAGGACCTGGAGCAGGTATTTCCATGTAGCCATGGAAAAGACCACACCAGATGAGGTAAATATGAAGGAACTGCAGCACGTGGAGAAGGGTCCAAGATAGGTTTATCTGGAAGGACTGCAACTCATAGAGTGGACCCATGCTAGAGAGGGGAAAAGGGGGGAGAGAGGAACATGAAAAAAGTGTGAGGATGAGGAAGTGGCAGACAGGAGCTCAACTTCTCACTCTCCACCTCCCTGTTCTTTTTGGTAGGGGTGGAGGAGTTTAGGAGTCAGGAATAGAGGAGTGAAATTGTACCTAGGAAAACGAGGGATTGTGAGGAAAAACATTGTTTTAATTTGTCTTTGTTTCTCACTTTTCAATGAATTGGCAAAAGATTAAATTAATTTTCCCCAAGCCAAGCCTGTTTTGCCTGTGACAGTAATTGATAATTTATCAGTAGCTGATCTCTTTGTCTTTATCTCAGCCATGAGCTGTTCCATCATGTTTTCTTCCTTTGTCCTCTTTAGGAAGGGGAGTGACAGAGCAGGTGGGTGGGTGTCTGGCAGCCAGACAGATAACAGCCAAGGTCAACCCACAGCTAGCATTTATGTATCTTTGGTCCAGGCAACTTACCAAAATTAAGGTTCTAGTTTAGGAGCAAGCATGTAGATTTATCACAGATCAACAGTTTACACTTTAGGACTCAGAACTTTTAGAGTAAGGTGCAGACCCTTTATCTCTGTTTCTGATTTGCTTGGTTTTCTTTTAACAAGTTGGAAATTTGGTTTGAACTATTTTAATTAAGGATATTTTGAATTATACAATGTGCCTTTTTTGCTGAATAGCATCATGTAAGTATATAAAAATATGATTTATTGTATAACAGTGATTAAGTAAGCAGAGTGTTTTATAATAAACAGGTTCATCGCATTAGCAAAGGATAATTTTGTAATACTGATGTATCACCAATCTGCAGCATTTTCTGTATCAAGAAATGAGATAGTTATGAGCTTCTCCTTTTTACCATTTTATCAAAGTGCATCCACTGGAACACTGCATAGAAGTGGAAACCAGTTTTACTAGAATGTGGCAGTATGAAATATTGTTCACTAACCATTCCCATTACTCATGTTAGATAGAGGCAGGATGACATCAAAGGAATCCAACTGCAGAGACTCGAGTGGTGAGTAAAACTAATTAGAGTCACATTTAATATCTTTATGTGGTTTATGTCAAACTAACAGTATGTCTGTACTTTCCATGGCAAATAATAGGCTTCCTAATTTTTCCACAATAAATCACCATAGCTCTCCATCTCGGATAATACTTGAATAATGTGAAATCACAAGAATTTTGTTAGAGAAGTATTTTAATCTTCAGTCTACCTTGCCAGAAGAAATGTTAATGTATAAAACCAGTTTTGTGTTAATGTTTCAATCTGAGGTGTGAGATAATAATAACTTCTATTTTCAGAACCAATGTAGACTACTCAGATTAAAAAAATAAGATAATACCTATGCTACTTATTAGGAATAGACTACCTTGAAAAAAATTCACTGGTAATGACAGGGTTTTCTCCCGTTTTCTATTATGTATGACTTGTTCTATGGAAATAGAAAAATAATTAATTGTAATTAATGAAGGCATCCTGTCTAAAATGGGCTTAGACCATTCAGAGTAGACCAATGGGCTTAGACCCATCAGAGTAAAACTTGGCTCATTTAGCATAAATACCAGAAAATAAACCCCAGTATTTTTCTTCATGCAAATTCAGGTGACCTGAATTATTGACTTTTTGATGAGAATAGTTTTCCTATGTTTAAGCCTACACAAACACAAAATCAGGAGCATGTAAATGTGCTATTCACATCCTTGTTGTTAACATATATACTATGTAAGATATATGCCAAAGGCGATCCCAATTTACCTCTGAAAATCCAGACCTGTTGAATATTATGAAGGAATTATATCTACATCAAATTAGGCACAATAATATTATGCATTTATTTGAAAGATAAGCACCTCAAATGCATTTTAAAGATCACAGAATGTCATAGGTTGGAAGGGACTCACAAGGGTCATCAAAGTCCACCTCCTCGCCCTGCATAGTGCAGAATCACACCTTGTGCCTGAGAATATTGTCCAAATGTTTCTTGAGTTCTGTCAGGTTTGATTCTGTGATCACTTTGAAATAGGCACATTGAGTCTATCCTAAAATAGAATTGAATACACACTTAAAATAGGTGAGATAAATAACAATGGCATTATTTTCTCCCTTCCAGATTTGAAAAAAAAGACTAAGAGGTCTATTGTAGAGTTAGGTGAGACCAGTTAAGCCCAGATGATATCAGTGCTGTCCTGTGTCTTTTCTAAAAAATAGAACAGGAACCAAAGCCATGCTCACTTGTTTTTTTATCCATTATGACTTAATTAACACATATATAAAAAGGAAATGTCAGACAGTGCCCATATAGATGTGGGTCAAGCACATCATGTTTGCTTCCAAGTGCAATTCTTATCATCAATGATAACAGAACCTTTGTAAGAGCTGTTACAATTTTATTCCAAAATACAGAAATTGCAAGTCAAAATTAATTCCCATTCATTAAAAAATGTTGGAAAAGACAACAGATATATAGCAACCATGTCCATTATGGATAATTATTTTAAATAATTTCTAATTAGTATTTTTATTTTGTACTAATAACCATTAAGTAACATTAATATTTAATACAAGGAAATCTTAAATGTGTGCAACATAGTAGAATAAAACTTACTTACTTAAAATTCTTACAAAATCAAAACATAACCTATGTTTATATCTGAGAAATTTTGTTCTGGTTGTAATTACAGTGATTAATGTTGTGGATCAAATCCTCCTCATTTAGAGATAAATTATCATTGTCAGGAGGAAATTTGCTTTTGTTTCCTTCTGTTCACCCACACAAGCACAAGTACGTGTTTTTAAAGTGTTTTCTCCTTACAAAACACCATAGTTATGCATTTCATAAAACACATAAGCAAAGATCTAACAATCATTATCTATGCATATGCGAAAGAACTAGCATTATTTTTAGCGACTTCCAACAACATTCTGTATAGTAATTTGCATGTCAAAATACCGTATTTCAAAATTTTTAACTCCTTATATGTTCCCTAATGAAAGGTACTCCTAGTCTTTTCCCAATATAGAGAGTTTAAAAATAATTACCCTTCAGAATGTCAGTTTCATTTTGCATGACAACTATATGTAGGCCATGTGTGTTTGACATTTAAAAATAATCATCAAAATTAATTTCAAGCAGCTAATTAAATATAGCTATATAACTAACACTTTGTAATGTCCAATCAGAGCCTTCTATATAGTCAATAACTTTCTAACAATTAGTTAAAATCTGATTCTGGTTTATTTCTTATACGCTTACCTTTTATTCTAAAATGTGTGAGGCCATTTTTATGAAGTTCTGCATTTCAGACAGACATATATATTTCTACCAGCAATGCTGGGAGTTGAAAAACCTGATTTTGTGAAAAACAAGAATTTGTATTTGTCAGTAATGAAATTGATATGATGCTTTCTTGTTCCAACACAGTGAACAACCTAATTTAATAATCCACCACTATATGAGACACGCACAAGTCTTTCAAAAGATATCTGCTACATTAAATAAATTTTTCTAAAAAATACTAAAGGATTTAGTAATAATTCATAACAAGAAAAAACTTGGTATCCTGACAAACTAACCTTATTTCAGCTAATCTTGTTAGCAAAACAAGCATTTTTTGAGACCTGTGTAAGTGCATTACTTTCAGATGTGTTCTACAGTACTGTGTTCTATGTGGAAGGGTTTAGAAAATATATTCTTACTCAAACGTTCCATAGCTAGGTGACGCGCTCCGCCCCGGTGTCCACTCGGGCTCCGGCCAGCTCTCCGGGGCAGCGCACCAAGTGTGGCCGCTCCCCGTCCCGCCCGATCGGGGTTTCGGGGCAGTCGGTGCAGCCCGCGCCCCCTCGCAGAGAGCGCAGGACAGCGGCAATAAGTGCAGCGTCGAGGAGACGGAGTAATTCGAAGGGAGAGAGACGGGCAGCTTCGGGCGTAGGACAGAGAACGTTTATCCAGGTCCAGGGGTCCACGAAGCCACGAGGCTGCTCAGGGAGCACGAGGTTTTAAGGGGGGGTGGAAACCAGGGG
>VWZP01003422.1:1156453-1284526 GCA_013396995.1 Dicaeum eximium
TAGAAAACCCACTACCACAGCTAGGCATCAGAGTCTGAGGAGAAAAACTCAGACACAGAAGTGTTCTTATTGTCAAAAGAAGTCCCTGAAGCTATTACGGGAAGATACGGATTTTTAAAAAGTCTTTGAGTATTTAAGGCGACAATATCATGTTTATCAGGCAACCCCTCACAATTAGCTCGTTTTTTATTTACTTGAGTGTTTTGATATTTAATCACTGAAAGTTGCTTTAGAACCTCACCACACCCTGGAACAATTCAAGCATCCAGTCTTCTAATTGTCTTTTTGATGAGGCCTCTCACTTAACAACACAAATGCATGGTGGTCTGATTTCTCTTCTGGTTGGAGAGGTCTTCAAGCAAGTGGCCCATACTGATCATTTTCATAAACCAGATGCCATTTCATAAAGCCTACTGGAAGGCTTTTGAGGTCTACAGAGGAAGTAGATTTAATGGCATTCCACTGCCTGTGCAATCTGAGGCATGACACCCAAGAGAAGAACCTTGATATTTGTCTTTGCTGATGAGCACTGCTTTGTGTGAGCTTCTCCTAAGAAATTGCTCCTTAAAAGGATCTGTTTTCTGGAAAAACCCCAATCTCCCACAAAAGCCATAGGAACTTGCATGTGGGACCCATTTTATTTTATATTAATGCAATTATCAGATTTGGATCTTTATTTCAGTTTCACTGTTGTGCTAAAAATATCAAACTGGGATTGCAAACCTATAAAATGTTCTCACAGATGGGCCAACTGTAAGCATGAACACAACTCAAGACTTTGGAGAATTTATGGAGAAAAAAAACAATGGTAAATGCTGGGTATGTTTTTTAAGGTTTTTATTTTGATTATTTCTTAGCATTACATTTTTTCTTTTGGTACAAGGTATATGTGACTCATAACTGGGAGAAGAAAAGGAGAGAAATAAAAAAATAGGAAGTAAATATGTTGGTTTGCCACTCGAAGATGAAGTGTACTACATCAATGACAAGGTTAATAAACCTTAACACAGTTTGTCTATCAAGTGTGAGCCTCTAAAATATTAGGTGCCTAATGGTGTCACTAAGAGTAGACTGCAAAATTGCATTCCGTTATAGAAAAACCATTTTGAAATCTTTTCACTTGATACCAAAAACTTTATTTGCTGGCACCTATAATAAAATACCATCTGCAAATTATTCACAGTGTGACTCACCACTGTTTGCACCAGGTGAACAGCAGCACATCAGAATTACTCTCTAATCAGTGACTTGAATCTTTACTAAACAATAAATTGACTTTGTGTTTCTATTTTATAAATTGTTATTACATTTGTACTGATCCTTGTTTTCACTCTTAACTGCTCTGTTCTATGTCTACACTTTTTAACTACTAAAGATAATAATGTAGGCATCCATTTTTTTGACATATACTTTCCCATTAAATATGATTGATAGAAAGCAAATACCCAGTTTAGACTTGGATTAAAAGTATTCTCATCTTTTTGTCATTTTGACTTTGGCTGGGCTTTATGCACACACATTGCCTTAAAAGAGCACCTCTTGAAATGTCTGGAATTGATCCTGACAAAACAGAGGAAAGGTAAGTAGATGTATTATTATCTCATTTTGCAAATAGGTTAGCTACTTTGCATGGGCTGTCACACCTCTGACTCATGAGATTCAGTTCCTTCATCACAAAACAAAACCTCTTTGAAATTCTGGAGTTTCTAGCAATTGCTTCTTCTTCTTCACAATGCCAACTCCCATAATAAACCAATTCCTCACTTGGAAGGAACGTTGAGAAGTTGAGTGTTTTTGTCATTCTTTCTGATGGGAAAGGGGTTGGGGGTTTGGGGCTTTTTAGTGTCCTTTTATGGTGAGTCATAACACCCTGAACACACTCTAGAGTAACATCAAACAGATGTAAAAGTCAGTGTCATGTGTATCATCTTCAACATCTAAGGTATTACTCATGTTTAGGGTGGTGTTAGAGAACGACAGAGTGTCTCCCACAGAATTTTTCACAGGATGAGACTGAAGCTGTGCAAAGTCAATTCATTCTCCTTTTCTCGTCTCGTCAATATTGACATAAAACATTCTCATAAGGAACATGAGACAGACAAGATCTGCTAATTGGGAGGGGGAGGGAAGAGGAGGTCTTTCATTATCAGCACAAGCTGTGCTGCTTCACAAACAGTGAGTGATCAGATCTATTCAGGATAAACCCTTGAATGCCTGCTGCTCTACTGGAGCAACACTGTGGAGGCTCCAGGCACGGGTTTGGGGGAAACTGAATCCCAACATATGGAGGGATGGCCAATGGGCATGTAGGAGAAAAACAAAGCTGAACTCCTGCCTCTCTGTTTCCTGCTGCCTCTCTCTGCCCTTAGGCTGCAAATCAGCATTTCACATGCTGATTTTTAACAACACATAAACAATGAAAAACAGCCTTAAAAATCAATCCCAGCATACAAAGACATTTTCTTTAAAGAAGCCAGAGAGTTTGGTATGAGATAAAATGGGAGAAGGAAGTAAAGGTAGAGATAATTGTAAAGGGAGGGTGATTAACCACCTTTTCTCAACAAAATTTTCCAGATTTAGGATTCAACTGTGAGAAGTCCAGTATGTATGCAAATCATATTTCTAATGATGGAAAAACATTTTCCTGAGAAACTCAGTATTTCTTTACTATTTCTGTAAGGAGCAGACTGTATGATACCACTGGGTTTCTAGAGGTCATATGGTTTCAAAATTTAGTTAAACCAACTCTGAGTCCCTAAGTTTAATTGTTGAAAGAAGGAAAAAAGTAAGAAATTTAAAGACGATGGAAGGGGGAAATAAGTCAGAACAAATGTGTGGCCTTTGAATTTCCATCTGTATTTCAGTAGGTGTTGTAACACTGGAAGTGAAATTATTTTTTAAAAAATTTAAAAGTCACTGAAAGATAAGAAATATGTTTGGGCACAGTTAACTATCTAATTGTATCAAAGTACAGGAAAAAGTTTAGAACCACAAATCTATAATTCAAGCTGAACATTTCTATTCATAACATAGCACTGGAATAGATGATTTAGTAGTTTGAATGGTCTCCATCACTGGAAGATTTTAAGATAAAAAAGAACAAACCTGTGACTGTAATGATACAGGGACAGTTGATGCAGCCTTCAGAAAACTGGTCTGTTTTAAGGTTCACTTCACTCTGATTCCCTAAGACACATTGTTTATTAAATGCAAACTTTTCAGAAAAATGTAAACATATTTAGTGCTGTACCATAAAAAGGAGTATAGCAGCTAAGCTGCATGATGTGTTCCTGGGCACAGTTGCCTTCTGACCTCAGCAGAGAAAAGAGCAGCAAAACAGAGTTCTATTTCTCTTACTTATGTCTTCAGTTTTTTATGATCCATCAGCTTGGTCATGATGTTGTATGAGCAGAAACAATATGTGTCAAGTGCTTACTGTTCAGTTTTGTGACCCTAATAACTAAATACCTCAGTATGAAAAGAGATTATGCTACTGTATAATACAAGGAAGGCTTCTGTCCATGAAGAATTTCATAGATACTAAAAATGGTGAAATGTCACTACTTCAAATATTGTAAGACACTTGACAAGTATGTCCTTTAAACCATCATTGAAACTAGTCACTCATTGTTTTCTGTTAATAAATAAGATCTCACAGTTGGGAAAAACTTTTAGAAGAAAAATCTGTTTCTTTCTGTTACTGTGAGAGAGGAGCAAAATGCCTTGGGCTCTGTTTGTTGGAGTTTTTTTCCTATTGGCTTTTTGGGGTTTTTTCCCACAAAACCAGCAAAGTGTTGCTATGTTCTCTTTTAAGTTTAGATATGAAGATTTTATTTCCAAGTCAAATAAACCTCCATCTAATTACATTTAAGGGTAAGCAGAAGAGGGAAGGGACATTAGAGAAAAAATGAACTCTTGAATCCCAAAATATCTATATTAAACTGGCTTCACTCATCCCTAAACACTGGTACCTACTTATCGAGTCTCTTTCTAACTAAATACATCAAAGAAACTGGAGCACTGCCAAATCTAGATACACTAAAGCAGATATACTTGACTATACTGAGACAAGAGACAGGATTTTGTGGGATTTTTGAGAGAGATTATATTCACTAATGCCACAGAAGAACATCATGATTTACATTGTTAGAGAGCAGTGCCAAATGAATTAGTAATCATCAGATATTTTTTCTAAAGTGTCACAAGAAACTCTTTAGCAGTCACCTTCTAGAAAAGCACAAGTTCAAAAATTTATCACATCCAGAAAATGTCATAGTACATAATGAAAAATGTAGTTACCCCTGTGCTAACCCATCGCACTATAAACTTGAGCTCCAGTCTACCTGATACCTATGATGTCCTGGACACCAAAACCTACAACTGAAGCAACAGCCTGTGTAATGTTTGTTCAATTGAGAGAAGAAAAGGTGTGAATCATCCTAAGCATCTGCTGTTATTTTAGGAAATAAAAATAGATTCTCACCTGTCAGAAAACTTGTTAGTTTTCCTGTGGTTTGACATCTCTTACTACACTAGGCTGGTACAAGTTTTGGATTGCATCATTTCCCATCTTTCATGTTGTCACAGGATTATTAGGAAAGAAAGATTCATTGAGCAAATAGAAAGAATGAGAGCAAAACAATATAAGCAAGTGCTTTGCTGGGAAAGAGACTGGCCCTGGAGTGCCAATGAGCCTTACTGTCCCTTTCCAAGCCCCCAGGACTCCCCCAGAAGCCTAAATTACTCCATTTCAGCTCGCCAGCTCCTGGCTGGGATGGTGGGACTGGTCCTGGCTGTCATGCCCTGCTCCATGCTGTGCTAAACCCCATGGGAAACCCCCTGCGCTCCAGGTCCTCACAGAATGCCTGTCCCCTGGAAAAGATGACAAAGATCAGGGTCCAGGTTCCATTTGCCGAACCAAATTGAGATATCTTTTCCAGTTTCATTTCATTTCAGTTTACATGTTTAGGAAAAGAATATGAGAGACAAAGACTGCACGCTCGACTGTGAGCTCCAACCTCTACCTCACACAAATGCATTGTGTTTCCCCCTTTCTCATTTTTCTTACTTTTGGTTCTCTGTTGCACAGTGGTGCAGCAACATATCTAAGAATTAAAGATGAGCCTTTTCCTAAAATTTACTGCAAAGGATTTTGAATGTCCTGTTTTTCACCCTTTTCTTGCAGGTAGTCTGTAGAAGAGATGCTTGCTGCTCTGGACCCTCACCTTCCCCTGGCAGTGCACAGCGCACAGAGCACAGGTATGTGCAGAAACAGTTCAGTCTTTCCTCTAAAACCACATTTGCTAACATGACAGTAATATGTTATGTCACAACATGACCCAATTCAGCATATCAGGCCTAGCCCAAAAATCATTGTTTCACAGTAGAGAGGCAAATCACTGAGACCCAGATGTGCAGTTGGTGTCACTTGTTTTAAGGATGATGCTATAAAACCAAGCAGGATATAATTTTTTCCACCCCTCTCTGCTCGTTTTAGATATTCTGTCTTCAGTGTCGTTATTCCAAAAGACAGTTCCACTGCTGGAGGAACTATGGATACAACCGTATTCCAAATTTTAAGTGAAGGAACAGATCTGCAAACAGAAATTGGAAGGTATAATCTGCACCATTCTTATATTTGCATTTATACATAAATACTTAGATTAAAGGGCCATTGACTCAACTTGTGGATAAATATATGGGCTTATGTAGGTTCCTTCTCTGAACAAAATATTTATACCTAAAATGCTTTAGCACTGCATTTGTTACTAGTGCAATGCCCTGAACCTAAGTGCCAATACTATTTTATTGCACAATTCAAAAATAGAAAATCTGACTTCAATATGTTGTTGGGTATTTCAATTTAATCTTAAATTCAGATTCAACTCTTTCTTGGTTAAAAATAACAGATTTCAAATAGACTTCTAATTTAATTCATTAAGTTATTATTAAATTTGTAAAAATTAGAAAATACTATCGTTGAAGACATGTGTATAAAATGCCTTGCTTATAATCCTATATCATTATGGCCAAAGTCTTTTTAAGATGGGCCTCATTTCAGTCTGTATGTTTTCAACATACCAAAGAAAACAAGCTGCCAAGTAAGTGTTTTATCTGGATGTATTACCTGTATTAGAAACAATTGTCTAAAAGCCCTCACTGAAGCCCATATACCACTCTCAGGGCATAGGCCAGTGCTGCAAGTTTTGCAGTTTCAAAACAGAATTTGATGTGGCTTTTCCCACTAACTCAGACTCTAGTATCAGAGAAAGTAACACCAAAGCACTAAGGTTCAGATTTAAGGAAGAACAATTTATTTTCAGATCAGATACCTGCTGCTTCTAATTTAGACACTGGATAACCTATCTAAAATGAAAGCAGCAGACTGAAATTGAGTATTTTCTAACATCCTCTAATTAGAATCAGCTATTTCAGTACTTTAACCAGAATCCCCTTTCCTTGTCTGATCAGGTTGACCTGCCAAATGGCAGAGGTGAGTGTTGTCAAGGAACACCACAAACTCCAGATAAGGAATGAAGGTTTTGAAGAAACTGAACACCTTCTGTCAAAGAAATTAGAACACTTGGACACCTTGGAGGGGAAAAAAAGTATGTAAATGTTTAAATAAGAATTTAAGACACAGATCAACAGGAATGTTTCTGACTGGAAATCACCTGCTGGAGAAGAAATTAGTTTTAAACACCTAACACAAATAAATGGAGTAGATAGGGAACATTTTAAATTGTCTTAATCAGGAAATCCTGGCTTCTATCTTCCATGGCCCCCTCTATTCAAAATGCGTCACTGGAAAAGTATAACCTGAGATGAACGGCAATCTAATACTAAGGAACATAAATGTAAGAGCAGAGAAGGAAACAACTTATGTGAGCAAAGGTCCATAGCCTCTATGCCATTTCTGAAAGGGGCCTGTACAAAATGTATGCTGAGAGAGCTTAGGAATTGAAAAAAAAAAAAGATACTGCTACTTTCTCTGCCTATTTCTTTGGTTTCCAGCAGTCTGCCATTTGGGGATATTTTTTTTCTTTTTTTTTTTCTTTTTTTTTTCAGCTAAAACTGCATCCGCATCCTGTTTTATAGCCCATGATTGATTTTTCTGCCATAAATTTGCCTAAGAGTTTTTCAAACCTATTTACAGAGCAAGACTCCACAGGAGCACTGGTGATGAGTTCCAGACTTTTTTTGCATGCTGTGTGTAAAAGCTCTTCCTTTTCTTTGATTTATACCTGCAGCCTGACCATTTCGTCTGATGTTCCAATGCACTGTTGTTGTGAGAAAAGGGGAACCACTGAACCCCCTTACATTTCTGAATGCTCCCCTATCAATTTCTCCCTCAGCTGTTTTAAAAACTCTTCATCTCTTGAAACTCTATTCATATTGTACTGGGTCTTGCTGGGATGAGTTAATTTTCTTCATAGCAACCCATATGTTTCTCTGTTTTGGATCTGTGACCAAAGAGTTGACAGTTGCACTACATGATTGTTAAGGGTTCCTTCCCACTGAAATATTCTATTCCATCCTATCCCATTCTTAAAACAATGTTGATAACACAATAATGCTTTAGCCACTGCTGAACATTATTTGCACAGTTCCAAGGCTCTGTTTCTCACTCTGCCCTCACATGTAGAGTGGAGATGAGTAAGAGACTGGGAGAGGATGCAAGCAGAAGAGTTGACTCAATATCTCTCTTCTTCTGGGAAGAGAGGTATTCCAAATCATAAAACATCATGCTCAGCAATAAAACCATGGGAATTTTTTCCCAAGTAACCAGCTCAGAGGCTGGCTAGGCATTGGTTGACTGGTAGTAAATTGGTAAGTTAAATGAGCTCCACTTGGTTTTTTCTTTTTTATTTCCCCCCTTACACGTAGAAAACTCTCTTGAGTTTTCTCACATTTTCCCATTAAATTCCCCACCCCATTCCATAAGAGTGGAGCAAATAAAGACTCACTGGGAGCTTACCTGCCAGCTGAGGTTAACTCCACCAACATATGTAAAGTGCTTCATACTCTTATTCATCCTAAGAACCCCACACATTTTCTCATTTTTCCGTCTTCCATTCCTTTATGTTGAGGATGATTTAGGTGAGTAGCACATTTCATCTTGGAGAAAACCATTTAATCAAAGCAATGGATTTTCTAAGACCAGAAACAACACTAAATGTTAAGCTGAAAAATTGCAAACTTGAGAAAAAGTGTTATGTGCATGACTGTCATGGTTTGATACTGGCCAAATGCCAGGCACCCACGACAGCCACTCACTCACCCTCCTCTGCTACAGCTGGGCAGAGGAGAGGAAAAAAATTAAACAAGGGGCTCATGAGTTGAGATAAGAACTGGGAGAAAACACTCTAGAGGCAAAAAAGGCCTTAGAGAGTGAGTTTATTACTAACAAAATCAGAGGAGGATAATGAGAAGTAAAATAAGTCTTTAAAAACACCTTTTCTTCCCATAACCTCTCCCTCTTTCCCACCGACAGCACACGGGAGAGGGTGTGGGGGTTTTGGTCAGTTTGTCACCCAAGGTTTTCTTCCCCTGCTCCAGGAAAGGAGTCCTTCCCCTGCTGCACCGTGGGGTCCCTCCCATGGGAGACAGTTCCCTGTGAACTTCCCTGGTGTGACTCTAATCCTGCAGTTTCTCACAGAAGCCACTTCTGTGGCCCCCTGCTACCAAAAACCAGGCCATGCAAAACCAACAAAATTACAAAGAAGCAGACAAGCAAAAAAAATCCATCAGATTTTCAGGATAACACATCTGCCACCACAGGGGAAAGTAGCAGCAGCATCCCATAGTATGTAGTGTGAAGAATAGAAGCTGGAGAACAAAAGTTTAAAAAAACTGCCTAGAAACTAAAACACAGTCTGCAAAAGAATGAGAATTCTCACAAGAGAGCATCCTGAGAATTTTGTTATGGAGAGATCATCCAAGCTGCCAGTGCACTGCATAATTTTCCTGCCTGCTCTTCCTGTCTGCTTCAGTTTCCCCGGCTCCCATACCCCTGCTCTCAGTGCCTGATTTCTCACAGCCCAGAGAGCAGGGGTATGGGAGCCGGGGAATTTCTCACGGTCCAGACAAAAAGTTACCCAGGACAGGAGACAAGGAGATGAGAGATTCCTTGTTTCTTTGTTTGTTTCTTTGTGTGTGCATATGTGTGTTTCTATGTACAGGAGAGTGTACATGTGCTGAAGGCTTACAGAAGAATAGGGAATTTACTCACTCAAGTGCCTACAACATAAACTACAACCTAGGCCACAGGGGAAGGCAGCAAAGTCTGTCCAATGTGAAGACCTAAATTCCTAAATCCTTCTTGACAAACCGAAGTCTCGGTTTATCTAAGCATATGAGCAGGACACCTGGTATCAGGCAGCCATGGCAACTTCTCAAAACCTGTTGAAACAGAAATGTACCTGCAAATCATCTCCTGTCCAGCTACAGCCATCTGCAAGGCACTTAGAATGGCTTGCAAACACCAGGATGCTCCGATTCAAAATGGTTCATCCACTGGAAGGAAAGGAAAAGGAACTATACCAGCCTCCTACAGATGTGCTGAACCATGGAGAAGAATCAAATTTATTTGGGGCTATTTTTTAGGAATTAAAGAGAGAAGACTCACCTTTTTTTCCTTAAACAAAAAGAGTAATAAGTGCACTTGCTCAGTCAGATAGTCTCACAGCACTCCATCAAGTGTGTGAGTCAGGATTTTCATTTACTGAAGCTAAATGAGTCTTTCCCAACATCCCTTGCTTTTTCATGTGCTCAATAGTCTTATATTTTAGATATGTTTACCTTGCCAGGGTGGAAATCAGACTTTCTGGTCTGTCGTTACCAGGTTGCCCTCTGTGGTTCAAAGACTTTGTTTTGTAATGGGAGTTGCTCTTCTGGCACATTAGAAATTGCATTGCACTGTTTACAATTACAGTTTACAAGGCTTTGCCATATGCTTCACAGTTTCATGTCTGAGTTACTCCAAAGATTTCTTCCAAATGTTCATTTACTCCAGTTCTGGAGACTTATCTAACTTTTGTTTGGTCTAAGTCCTCCTGCATATTCACAAAAAATTTCTCTAACTCCTCCAATCCCTCTGCTGCAAAGAATAGTGAGGAAGTGAGAATTATCAAAGACTTAAGCAGTAGACTAAAACAAAAATCTGTTACACTACTCTGCTGTGGCTTGTTCATCTGTGAATACCCTGCAAGACCCTGGTCATCAAATTTTCTGTTTGTCTTCCTATACCTGGTGAAGAAGCAAACAATCTCTTACTAGCAACTTAAGCATTGCAAACCACTCTTCAAATTTTGTTCTAGTCATCAGACTCTGTCTTTGAGCTCAAGCTGTCATATTTCATGGGCTTTCTTTTTCTTTTCATTTAGACAATCTTTCCATTTTCTAAAAGGCAGACCTTTCCTTATGAGAACCTCTTTACGTTTTCTGTCATGAAAACAGGCAGGCCCAGTAAATATTGGACCTTTTTTTAAAGTTTTGTTTTACTTTGTACCCTTTATATGGCTGTTACTAATAACACACATTCATATAGTACTTTTCCTCAGCAGATGCCTGAGTGCTCTGGGAAGGAGATAATCAGCACTAGCTCTGCTTTTGAGAAAGGGGAACGTAAGTGGTGAAATAGCTGTCCCTAAGCCTTTCAACACACCACTAGCCAACCAGGAATAAAACCCATGACTTACTGGACACTAACAGTAATGCAGACAAACAGAAAAGGATATCTAGGATAGATAAAAAAAAAAAAAAACTTGAATTCTAAAGCTAAAAAATATCTATATATTATAAAGCCAGCTGAAACATAAAGCAGTTTCTTCAAACTTCTTTTGTTACCAAGGAACAATGAACTGCAATGGCTAAACTTGAGTCTAGTAAAAGCTGCATTTACATTTCAGTACTGTGACAAGACACTTTTCAGACTGGAAGGGTGTCACACTGGGTAGGTTAAATGCAGATTTGTAGTGTTCCTTGGTCCTTAATGAAACATTTGAAATATTATACAAAGTGCAATCTTTAATTAAAAATAACCATAAGAGGCACCAAGAAGGAGAAAGGATATAAAAGGGATTTGTGCTAAACAACAAGGACTGACAGCAGACAGACCAAGGTACACTGAAATGTGCTGGAATTCAATTTTAAAACAATTCATTGGGCCTCATTCTCTAGTACATGAAGGCTCCTTCACGCTGCTTGGCTAGAGAAACAGTCATAAGGTAAATAAGAATAAAAGTTATTGGCACTAGGTAATTCTTGCCACCATCACAGTCAAAATGATCATGGTGCAGGGAATCACTTCAGTGTGAGATCTGTTATGGCATGACTCCCACTTGAATTTAACCAAACTGCAGAGAAAAAGGAGTCAAACTAAGGATGAAGGAGAAACTGATGCAGCAGGGGAGAAATTCACATTTCATATTCATTTAAAAAAAAAAAAAAAAAAAAACAAAAAAAACCAAACACAAATAAAGGCTGGAAACCAAAAGAAACTAAAATAGTACAGTAGTTCAAGGACATGTGGTAAAGATATTTTCATCTTGATTTCAGTGCATTACTTAATATCCCTGTATAAAACTTTGTGCAATAAACAAAAGTTTTGTCTTTATTTCCTGAAATTATATTCTGTAGAGTCACAAGGTTACACATGCAATCTAAATGTTAGAATAAAAAGGAAATTTCTACAAAACTCTTATTTAAGAGAGTGTGCAGTTAGGTTTTTGGTTGGTTTTTTTTTTTTGGTCCAACCACAACTAAAGAATTTCAATCATTGCAACAGACAGGTCTTTTTTCTATGCCAGCAACTAATGCAGAAGTTGTATTTCTAGGAGACTTTAGCTTGTATGCTTCTGAGACCATTGAGATCATTAGCACATTATGGTTTTATTCTCACTGCTAAAAAATGTATATGTTCTTAGAATACTCATTGTCAAGCAGTAAATATTCTGAATTTAAATTCTTTTGAAGACACTCAGTTTTGCCATGATTTTACCATTGTTTACCATCACACCCACAAAAGACTTGACTTTATGAAGTCCCTTGGGTACTCTAAGAGCACCTGTAACCAGACCACCCTCTCCACTTCTACTTACATACAGCTTTTCCTGCTTGAGCTATTCCAAAATAATTATGAAATAGCACATAAGGAATTCCCATCATGTTACAGACATCCCTATGTTCCTTGTGTGTCTTTTATGACACATTTTTAAACTACAGTATAGGAGAGGAAAGTTGTGTTTTGATAGCCATTAACACCATAATCTCTGTAAGCTGTACAAAGATGAGAACTAAATGTTATTCTTGCTGCATCAGTCATGTTGTCATAAACCAGAGCTGTGATAACAAGGTTTACTGTTAGCTTAGCAGTTTCACACTGCTAAGAGTATGCATACTCATCATTTTTACTTCTTCCTAAAATGATTTTTCTTTCCATGAGGCCATTTACAATTGCCATTTTAAATTCCATTGCTTCTGTGAACTCCTGTTCCTGAGAAACATAAACATGTAGCTCATTGCAACAAGAAGTGATGAACTGCAGAACGATTTTTAAAGTTCTGTATTTTAAAAAAATACTTGGCATAAATCCAGTTTTGGAGTTTAAACCCAATTCAGAATATGTGTTATTGACTTTGAGACTTCTGAGCAATGAAAGCGCTTGACTGATACATCACAAGAATTATTCCTTTCCGTTCATGTTCACGGCAGCTGTCCTGAGAGAAAACACCATGGCTGATGGGGCCCATGAGAGAAAGCTGTTACACTGCTCTGTATTCATTACTGAGCCTAATTGCTCTCAGATTACAATGCAAAAGGCATCTGTTTTGAATGACATTCTATAATAGACATGCAGAGTGAACCACATAGCTCGTCCTAATGTCATGCAAGTGATTATTCTTTAAGAGGATGAATGGCATCGATATGCACATATATTTTATTCACAAAAATTTAACAATTTAACCCTAATTATTCACAGCAATTGGATGGGATTCTTTTCATGTATCCAATAAAACCTCCACATTATAAGTGACATCTCTAGTACTGTATCCAGGAGCATATCCATGTTGTCTGGTCCAGGCACTCTCACAACAATGTGCTTGCAACCCAGGCTTAAGGACTGGTGGTGGCCCAGACTTTCATTCCATCTCTGCAGCTCCTGGTTTCCACACAAATTAAATACAAGCATGTAGGCTAGATGGGAGCAGCAGAGCCCTTCAATGAATTACTAGATCAGGGCAATGGGTAGATTGTGTTTCTTGCACCTGCCTGCATGAGTTTTGCAACAAGCAGAGTGGATTCATTTGGAGGATCCGGTAAAAGAGAAATTTAACTAATTCCCACTTACCAAGTTTGCTTCTGCTCTTGGGTTTGGTTAGTTGGTTGGGGATTGGAGCTTTATTCCTTTTTTTTTTTTTCCTTTTTAGCTATTGTTTCAGTTTTCCTAAAATAGCAATAAATTTCATATTCCACTTTTAGAGGGATTTAGAATGTCTTCTAGAATACCCAAGGGAGAGCTAATCTACTACTACATCACCTAAGAGAGAAAATAGATGCGATGTTTTTCAAAGGAAGTTTCTTTGTCTTTTTCTGTTATTGATTGTTGGTTGTTTTTGTTTGTTTGTTTGTTTGTTTTTTAACATAAAGATATTATGTCCCAAAGAAAGAACAAAAGCAAGCAACATCAATGTCCACATTAAAAAAACCTGGTGTGGGTCCTGTGATTGATAAAATCAGTCTACTAGAAGAAATTATTTATATGGATTAGAAAGTTGTATGTTACTCTTTAGCCTGCATTGAATTTATACTATATGAATTATAAACCACTCAAAATGACAACACAAGCAACTGTAATGAAAATCCTGATTTTAGAGGTTTAGTGGCATATGATACAGTACCACTGTAATAAGGCTTCCACATTTGCATAGCTCTTCAATATTTTATTTTAAAAAAATGAGACACACTCTAAAAAACTTAGCCACTCTTACTACTAATATATTGTGCTCTTGTGTTCTCTCTTTTTTTTTTTTTTTTTTAAATAATTCTGCTTTAGATTAAAATTACCTAGGTAATTTCACCACAACTACACTATAAATTGCATCTCACTTCATACTTCTCACAGGACTCCTTTCCACTGAAAATATTATGTATTCTTCCTAACCTTCTATAAAATCTAGTGCAGTCTTTCAATGATTAACTGAAAATGGACCTTGGGAAAAAATATTTTTTGGGGAGTAACTGTAGAACCTTTGTGTTCAGCACAGGAGGTTGGCCTTTTTTTTTTTTTTCTGTGCCTGGCATCCAATCACTTCCATTTCCCTCTGCAATTCTAGATTCTAAAGATGTGGGAATTAGTCCTCTCTAATTGCATCAATGAACGTGAGAGTAGTAAAAGAGGAGAGGAAGAAAACTTTTTGTAAGGCTTAAAAAGAGTGGGTAATGTTAAAACATGTGAATGCAAAAATGGTCTTTAGGAGAGCAAGATACTTCTACAGCACACATTCCTTTCAGAGATGACTCTCTCCTCATGCCTTGGAAGTAACGTGGGAACACCAGAATGAAAACAATGTTACAAATTGCCAAAATTAAAACTAGATCTAGAAAAGAAAACTCGAGATCCAATGATTTTCCAGTTCAATGTTTACTGTCATTTAACTTGTCTGGAAATGCTGAAAAATTGACCCATATATAGAAACAGGTGTTTCTGCAGAAGACAGAGTACTGAAAACCCCAGATAAATAACAGTTTCAAGCATTCACAGATTTTAATATTGTATTTTACTGGTCTCCCAGAAAGGAAACAAAAAAGAAGGTGTACATTTGAAATGTAATTTCCAACATTATTGTTTGGCAGCAGAATGCAGACAAAAAGGGATCTGACTGACAATAAAACCTCCTCAAGCAGTGCAGTGTGGGGGAGAACTGTGTGTGGCTTATGGGGTTTCACAACAGAGAGACTGTAAAAGGCAGTCTGTGATAAAACAATCCTAGTGGAACACACTTCTAAATGTAGACAACATCTGACAGCGAAGAAAGAATAATAATTCTAGAGATGAAGATGGCATTGGAGCTGAACAGGGTCATAGAGGATTAGAATGTTTTAGAGAATCTTTCCAATGAGAAACAAAACAGTGGCTTTCTTATATATAATTTATCATCCCACCTAGATATTTATACCTATCATAGATATCTGGCAAGCACAACATTCTGGAATTATTTTTGACTATGAACCATGATTGCTGCATAAAATGTCACATATTGCTTCATTGTTCTCCTGATTAAGAGCACTTTTTTGTTGAATATTTTTAAAGAACCCCCAAATCAGTGCAATTGGAAGAAAACTGACAAAAATACTTTTAGAGTGTTTGCCTCTAATAAACTCCAGTAAATCAGGAGAACACATTTATGTCACTAAATTTTTTTTTCAGTTAATTTTCAGGAATATCATTCAAGAGATTCTATGAGTTAAAAGCACACAAAAGAAAACAAAACAAAAAAACTAAACAAAAAAAACTCCTACAGTGGAGAAAACAACATGGAAGTGTGAGAGAATCTGTTTTTTTCCACTCTTGCTCTCATTCTCCAAGTAGATTCTCTCTCGAATCATTCATAACAATTAATGGTGGAATGGTGACATGTCAGGTTTGACAGATATATGAGTGGATACATACATATAAAAATACAATAATAATTCACTAAAGACGAGGTTAGCTGATAATGAAGCATCATTATGGTGTTTTAATGTGTCTTAGCAACACTGCTCCTATTGACTTGAAAGTACACAATGTCTTTAAGAAGCATAACCCAGCCTGAGGTCTTCTTGGAGGCACATAGTTACCACTGTATGCAAAAACCTGTTGGCAATACAGGTGTTCTGGTTTACCAATAAATTGGCAGTAGCCAAATAGTGTCTGCATTTAGGGAGCAAAACTTCTTGGTAACAGAGATAGAGCAGAAACATCAGTTTTACCATTACAAACAGATCTTAAAAGTACTGTTATCTCTCTTCAGATCCTAGTGCTTGCTGTAGTTTAAATTTACTTCTGGGCTCCTCACAGATTGGACTCCAAGTCTATGTCTTCATTAGATACTCATTAAATTTGCAGATGACAGAAGACAGACTGTCAGCAGGCCAAAGGGAAAAAAATGTTTTAAAGTACTACACTTTCTGCTGTTTACAGAATAGGGCCAGATCTTGGTCATGCTAACTTAAACTTGTGTCTCAGCCACTGATAGACAGAAAAAAGAAATTTACTGATTTTGAAGTATGGAATGAAATAATAAGATTTTATATTTGTGTTTTGCCTGAGTTTATAATCAGCTTGTTACAGTTAGCAGTTATGCCTTATCATATATTTAGCTAAATTAGGGGGGAAAAAAGGCAATTAAACATTCAAAAATAATTTCTGCATGCATCCAGCTATCCAGAAGGAGCTATTGTTAGAAAACCACAAACTGAATTATATTTAGATTAGCCTGAACTGGACCTTGAGAGAAAAGCACCCCACAATTCTTGCATTACTAAGGAGAAAGAAGACATAGACTGGAGGCAATTGCTGATTGGCAGGTTGATTATTTGGGAAATTTGGGTTTTTTTCTCCTGAGATCCAGAGCAGGTATTTCCCCAGAAGAGAAATCAAATCTGTTAGTGAGCCATACGTGAACATAAATTCAGCAGAAGTCTCTTAAGGATCTGTGATAATATAATCTCAGCAGAGAGAAAATGTTTAATTGTTCTTTTGATATCTGTTCAAAAAGGCTTCACTAATTGATTCAGGGCTGCTGTCCTTTACTCCTCATGGCATGGCAATTGCTTCCATACAGTTATATTTGAATTAAGCCACATTGCCCAGAGTTTGTCTCTTTTCCTGTGATGCTAGGCTAGACCTGATCTGAGCCTGAGGTGTGAGCTGTAGATAAAACCTTACTGAAGAACACGGTTTTCACACAAACTGTGGAAAGGAAGGGAGCTTCAGGGAGAAATTTGTCCACTGAGATTTCAGCCCTGCAGTTGCTACCCAGACCTGAGGGCCCTTACTACCCTGTAGGGAGAATACAGATAATACCCATATAGTGCTCTATCAGGAAGGTGCCTTGACTTAGGTTTTGGGGTGACCAAACTATTGCATATTGTGAATGAGGGGTTCATCCCTAAGTCTCTTTCTCACTGTGTCACTATGGGAGTAAAAGCATTGACTTAGAAGTCAAAATCATGGTCTTCAGCAGTAAGACAAAAACTTATTTTCTCTTAAATCACTCCTATTTACTCCTAAAAACTAAACACCATTTTTATAATGAACTTGTTATTGCAAGTGTAATTTGTCAACAAAGTAACCTGTGATGGGACCTGCTTTTACAGCTTTCCTGGAGTGAAAGAAAGATTGCTTTCACTGCTAAGATTTACAAAAATCCCTAAACGTTATTGTCATCATATCAAATCACTGAATTTAATACTTCATTTATTTGGAAAATTTCTGGCTAAATTTGCACAGTCATGTTTTTATTTTCCTCTCAGTTTTCTATTAGTTTGTTACAAATCAAAGAAAGCACGCTTCACAGAGAGCTGGTCTTGTATTATTTTCTATAAAAAGAAGGGCTGAGGTAGATTTACTATTTCTTTGCCTCAAGGACAATGCAATATTAAAAATCAAAAAAGTTTTTAATAAAACAAGCTTTGTGAAACACAATATTTCTAGGCTCTAAAAAAAAATCTGTCCTTTTTGATATTCATGTAATTTCTACAGTATTTTCATGAAATCTAAATAAAAAGAAACACTGGGAAACTTATACTGTCTCCTCTAAAATTTAGTTGATATATTTCTTTTGGAGATACCAGAAAATCTTACTAAAAGTTCCAAAGCATGAGCATAAACTAGCCAAGCTTCCAGGTACTGAGAAACATAAATACTTAAAAACCAATCTACTGTTTCAGCTGTTGGTAGCTTTTACTAAAGAAAGCTGTTCCACACCTAAGTGTAATTTCTATTCAAAGAGATCATGTTAAAAAGTGATCCTGTTTGACTCTGTACGTAACAGCAATGAGATACTCCTGCCATGGGGAGGAACTGCTGTGCCCCCATGGTACCTTGGAAAGAGACTTGGTGTCCTAAGAAGGACAAAGGAAGGTGGCCAGGAGGTGGACCAAAGCTGTGTAAAGAAAACAGCGGTCTGGAAACCAGTCCCAGCCATTAAGCTGTGGCCAGGGTGTAACACAACGAAAGAGCAGACTGATATTCTCTGTAGGATACCACATCAAACAAAATCAGGTGCTAACATGGTTGGTTCAAATCCCCAGAGTGGCTCCTGAAGGAGCTGATGGTGCTGTATCCATCTGCAGGATTAGTCCTGGCTTGCTGCATTCTTCTCTGGGGCCATACAGAGCACAGAAGCTGATAGTAGGGGCAGATCGTTTCCATCTCATTGACTTTTTGTTCAGATAATGGCCTAACCCTCTAAAAACTGTCATTAATTCTTGTAAAATACCAAAACATTTTGAATACATGAGTACATGTAAAACAAATGCCAACAAATGTAATGTTATTCAGCATAAGGGAAAGAAACTGTTCATTTACCACAATGGCTGGTCTTAGGAGCATTAACAAATCTCATTTCCCTTCTTTGCCAGTCAAAACTTTCTTTGACTCTGTTTTGTCTCTGTAACTTTGAGAACTTAACCTAAAAATAACTTTATGACAGCTGTGACTGAGCTCATAGAATGCTACTTTTGATTTTCCTTCATTAGAGATTCAGGGCTGATCTAGATAGACACTGAAAATGAAATTTGTGAAAGCTGCTTCAAAAATGCTTTACCTTCCACAAGATCACCCCTTTCATGCCCAAACTTTGACAAGAAAGCCCTCCTCCTAGAAGTCTCCTCCAGACCATTTTTCTAACTTTTTTTCTCCATGAGCAATGAGCTAATTTCCTTTCTGTTGGAAGCTTTCAGTCTGGTGCAGCACTGTTGTTACAGGACCAGCTGCATTTTCCCCATCAGCTCAGCTGGGATGAGGTGATGTGTGGTTGGGCACCACAGGTGCAGCCCACAAGACAGAATGTGTATCAGAGCTCTTCTCCCTGTCTTCTGTGCAAAGGCCAGGGAGGGGGGAGATTGAGCCAGGCTACACAGGCCCTGATTTAGTTCTATATTTTAAACAGGTCTCATACCAGTAATTTATATGATAAAATGTTTATGCTTCAGTATTTATGTGCATTATGTCAGCTAAATTAAAGGGTCTAACAGTTCTAGCATAAAATAAGTAAGCACAACACAGCATAATGAAATAAGGTCCTGTTTTAAAGTGCCTGATGTCAGCTTGATGTGCTAGCTTTAATAAATAAAGTAATTACTTAATCCTTTGCTATATGAGAGTTCTGACCCCTGACTTGAATGTACACTTTACTTCTACATCTTTTGAAAGCCACTATACCTTTTTACCACATAAAACAGAGACATTCAAAATTACACAGACGAGCTTAAAGAAAAATATTTCCAAAAGGTAAGGTCAAAAGGTAGACATGATTGTAGTCCTATATGCTAAAAAGGTATAATGGAAATTAGCATTCTGTTTTATTCTAGTGAAATATTTGTGTCTAAAGCATCTGCACAGGCTGACACACAACTTCCTATTTGCTCCTTGCTAGATGAAGAACTGAATACCAGACTATTTCTAAGGGGACTACATAAAGCTACGTCTAAATATCTTCGCTACACTTAAATTAAACTTACTTCCTCTGAACTCCAAATTTGTATTCCAGAGGCAACAGCTAACAAAAACAAAGTAAAATAACAATAGCTAAACAAACAAAGAAAGCAATAACCATCCTCCCATGAAGACAAAAAAAATATTATTAAAAAATTTAAAATAACAAAAACAAAAAGCAAACAAACAGACAATCCAAACCCAGAAAGAAATTTTTACATAGCTTAGGATTGAAATAAAAACCAGCTCATCCAACTGCTCTCAGGGTAGTATGTAACACACAGAAGGACTTGCCCTGCATTGCTTGAGTTTCTGGAGACGACTGCTGTGATTGCTGCGCCCTCCACAGCAGATACATTTTAGAATCCCACTTAAGTCTGATTTTTTAGCACTGGGAAAATGTTTTAATAAAAGACAATGAAGTAGAACATATGAATACTAAGATGCTGACAGAATATTTGTATAAATATTATTGTGAGCTAGACAGAGCAACAGGTTTGCATATAAAAGTATTTATGCACAATACTCAGTTTCCCCACAATCTGCCTCTAGGATGAGGAAGCCCAGCTTTCTCAGTATCTCCTTATGTAAGATATCCTCCAAATCCTTAATTATCTTTATGGCCCATCACTGGACTCTGTCCAGTAAGTCTGCATCTTACTTGCCCTGAGGAGCCCAGAGCTTGACCCAGCCCACCAGATGTGTCTCACCAGAGCTGAACAGAGTAGGTAGATCACCAGCTCCAACCTGCAAACAGCAGCATTTGGATAAAGCATTCCAGGATAGTGCCAACAGTCAGTATTTAAACACTGGTTTTAGGTATGTAAAATACCTAAAAATAGTGTTTAAATTTTTCCAGGTATGTATTATTACTATTGGCACATTGCCATCTTTTAGCTTTTCTGTTATATTTAAAAGTTAGTTGGCATAAAAGGGAAAGAAAAATGCAGTCATTAAAAGAGTTTCAATCCATAGAAGATGACCACATTTTTATTAGTAAGGAGTAAATGGATTAAAAGAAAATAGAACTATATCTGGTCTTGATTGTATAAACCCTAGCTTGACATCCCTATCCACTCTATCTTTTATCTGCATAGTATAAATTTATATTCCAGTCATGTAGTCATAGCATCACTTTTGAAGAAGGAGGAACTTCTTTAATTTTTGAGTTGTCTTTTGGTTTTAAGAAAACATGAAGCATATAAGCAAAATGTCTCTCTTCCTCATTTTTTTAAAAAATGTTAAATATTGCATAATCCATTTTAACTATGTACTCCCACATTTACAACTCTATTAGGTTTATTACAAATGTTTTTTTAAGACATGGAACATGTTTCTTCTGAATTTTAAGAGGTTAGCTAACCCGCAATTATAGCAAAGCATTAAGAAAATTTATTTTAGTATAGGATTTGGGGGGTAGGGTTTTTTCTTCATATCTTGCTATTCATATTTGGTTTTTTCCTTAATGTCTATTCATCATCAATTTTGTTTTGCTTGTAGGTAATTGTACCCACCTGTTTCCTCAGAGAAGTGAAATAAATGGAAAGCAACTCCTGAAGAGAAGGGAGGATATGTAAGGCAACACACAAGAACATCCCACATAAACATTTCTGACTTGTCAGCAGCAGGGGGATAGAAGTTGGATGTGCTGTAAGGCATCAACTGGATCTGTAAAGACCTTTTCTATGGATCAGACTGTTCTCCTTCTCCATAGTGCCAAAGGAGCTACTGCTGCTCCCTGGATGGTACTGAGAATCACCCAGGTCACTTTTTCTGTGCATTTTTTTTCCTTCTTTTTTCTCTTGGGAATGATCAGGTTAAGAAGAACTACTGTGTTTTGACACTTCCACAACTTCATACAGTCAGGTCTAAGAAGAGGTGGGCCAAGGCTCTCAAACTAAGAATTTATGGAAATGTTTCACTGCCACAGTTTGCAGCTGGTGGAAAGGAAAAAGAAAAGAAAAAAAAAGAAGAGAAGAGAAGAGAAGAGAAGAGAAGAGAAGAGAAGAGAAGAGAAGAGAAGAGAAGAGAAGAGAAGAGAAGAGAAGAGAAGAGAAGAGAAGAGAAGAGAAGAGAAGAGAAGAGAAGAGAACAGAAGAGAAGAGAAGAGAAGAGAAGAAAAAAGAACAAAAGNGAAGAGAAGAGAAGAGAAGAGAAGAGAAGAGAAGAGAAGAGAAGAGAAGAGAAGAGAAGAGAAGAGAAGAGAAAAGAAAAGAGAAGAAGAGAAAAGAAAAGAAAAAAAGGAGACTGAAAGGTTCACAATATTCCTAGTGGATGTGTCTACAAAGAAAGGGAGACCTAATATCTCTATACATTAATCTTCTCCTATACTGCCTCTACTCCCCTCATATGTTTGTGAGGATCAAAACCTAAGATAGGAATTTGAAAAACTGATCCATATCAGAGAGCCTGAATAAAATACACTGAGCTATGTGTGATAGAATAAACAGCCTACAAGCTCCACCTTTTTGTTTTACTGTAAACCATGTATGCTACCACCACCAAAAGTAATTTACACTAATTTCTACCTTACCACAGTATAATGTCGTCTCTTAGTTCTGTCCCCTTAGTTCTTTTTCCAGAGGGTCCTAATTCCCAGTCAATTAATAATGAATACAAGAATTAACTGGTAGCAGGATAATTTGTAAAGTTCTTTGAAACTCAGTGTAAAGCACTTAATAAGGCTATTGTTCTCATTTACAAAAAAAAAAGAAAAAAAAAATTCTGAATTGGGTGGTTACACCACAACATTGTTTTTACTACTGTGAAAAGAAAAATTCTTTCTCCTTTCTTCTCTAGTCTCTTTTCAATTGTTTTTCTGGAAATTATACATCCTGAAGACATTTACAAGCTATTGAAGAAAAAGAGAACAAAACAAAATAAAGCCTTTCCCAAGACTGCATCAATGATTCCATTATTCTGTTTCTTCCTCAGAAGAAGTAAATAATTCATTTAACATTGATCCTGCACACAAATGGCTTTACTTATGAAACCCATACTATGGCTTCAGCCTCTTGGCATACAGTGACACAAGTCAGATTGCAGCTGCACATGCACATTTTTTGTTGAAAACTCTGCTCTGGACTTCCCTCTACAAATTCTATAGATCTCTAAAGAACCTTCTATAGAGTGTTCAGTGTTCCTTGCAGCAGTACTAAGTTTCCACATCAGCTCTGGGTTCCTTAGATATATATTTTAGCTTGGCAGTCTCTCAGGGTTTTCCAACTAAAACATAGTCCCTATTCAGAAAATAACTGAAATATAAATTTAATTATACATTTAAAAGCTGATTTAAAAGCTGATTAGACTTGGCTTTTGTGATAATAAGCATTAGTGCTTAATGTTTCCTGATTATCACTTTAGCAAGTGATCATACATTTATCTTTTTATTATCAGTTTAAAATAGCTTTCCAACTTCTGCTTAAGCTGTAGTGTCTGTGAGAAGTTTATGCCCTCTCTCTCAGGAGGTGCAAACACACACAGTCAGTCTGCAAAGGTGAAGCAACAAGCAGCTCTGGCAGAGGAAAAGGAGTGAATGGCTGAGTAGAGGGCAAGAAACTCTCTTAGTTTTGTTTTGTCTTCCATGTGCATGCAAGCAAGGTGCATTGGCCTGTTTGGAAGAGGCCCATTTGCACAGCCTGTAGCTCCCAGTTCTCAGTTCTGCCTTGAATTTTTCTACCATCACATTTTCTACCACTGAATACCGAATCTACCTAGGGAACCTTAAATCTAATCCTCTTGCAACACGAGGAGGGTGCTGACGTTGTGATATATTTTAGCTAACTAACAATATCAGTGGGAAGATCTGGTGAGCAGATGGAAATTCTGCCCAGAACATCCATGAATAATTTACCAATAAATTATTGGTAATAAAATCTACCAATAAATTTTGTGGGAAGTAAACCTGATGGAACCTGAAAAACATAGAACTGGAAAACCTGTTTTATTTTAAAGTACTACCTTTTTCTTCATGTTTCCATTAGAGTAGAACCTGTAGAGTCCTTATGTAGAATTTTGATCTGCCAGACTATGGAAATAAGCAAACAAAAGACAATCTGTGGGTGGAATCATGGCATTAAGGGTGGACAACCCAGGATGCACTTCTAAAAGCTTAGACTGAATTTGCTCACATTTTCAGATGAAAATATTTACTTGCAATCTCCAAAGGATTAGTAAAGGATAGCTTTTGCTTTTTCAAAGCATAGCTACTAGGAAATTTTAGCTGGACAATCTCAACAAGATTGTTGAACAAGATGAATTCAAAAATCTATCAGAAAGTACTCATGGAGGATAATAGCCACAACTGAATCCATCATTCCCAGTGGTGAAAAATCCCTCAGTCAGAAAATATATTAAGGGCACAAAGAGATCAGAGGTACACTATAAATTCATAAGGGACTGCTGCTGTAGAGACAGGTCTCACTTCAGGATGTGTCCTAGGAGGTCCTGCACAGCACAAGAGAGGTAGCTTCCTTTGCCCTGTTTACTGGTAGAATGGAGTCCCTGAAGGATTCAGGTTCATTTTGGATGTCTTAAGAATCATACTGGCAAACTGCAGATTCCAGGAGGGAAAACTGAAGAAAATGTGAACATGCAAAGGTTTTTATAAAGCATGGCTCAGGAGAAAATTAGGAGATGTGTTCAGTCCATTAAAAAAATGGTCCGGCTGGTAGAAAACATTATTTTAAAAGCAGTTAGAAAAAAGGAAGATGGTTTGTTCTTCCTACACATCAGGGGAAGGACAAGTAGAAATCAGCAAAGGCTTCAGGTCTGGAGCAGTAAAAGCATTCTAATGAAGAGTAATGAGGCACTTCACCAGGCTACCCAAGGATGTGATGAACCATTCTTCACTGTTTTCCAGAACAGATTAGACAAACATATGGTAGTTTTACATGATCCAGTTTCACTGCAATAGATGGAATTAAATGTCTTGAACTCTGGAGATTCCTTCTGACAACATATGTCTATGATCCTTTCCTCTTTTCTTGTTACCCTGAAATGTGCTTTCAAAACATCAGTGATTACACATTTTTGTAAAAGGATTATTATCAGTAATACTCAGCATACAATGCCAGATTAATTTTGAAAATAACACAATCTAAAGTATGCTTCTCTATAATATGCTAAATGATTCCTTCATTTGAAGTATAGGAAAGGAAGGAAAATTTTCAGTGCTATACATTCACCTAAAGCATATCTCCACTGCAATGTCCTTTTTCTCTTAACTGCAACAAGAAAGGATTTTAATCAAATATCCTTAAAGGGAGATCTGATGAGTAAACTGAATATATTTAAATATAGCAGAATCAGGCATGATTAAGTGCATAAAGAATTGAGGTTAAAAGTGGCTACAATAAAAGATTGAGTAAAAAATTAATTTTAGCATGTGCTTTGCATTATACTGCATAAGGTACTCTTTTGTTTCTTTGCCTCTTTTTTGGGGCCTTAATTTTCTGTTAGTCACTGGTTTACATCTTATCTCACACCATAATGGCTGAAATTAATGGGATAAAAGTACTCCATTCAAAGACAAATTATCATTTCACTGATCTACTTCACTGAGTACAAATTCCCTCTGCTCCCAATAAAAGCTTTCGAGCAGTAGAAAAATGCTAGTTAACTAAAATTGTGTTTCTTTTCTTAGACCATAAAATTTTCATTTATTCTGTCAGTAATACCCTTGTGTAAATACAGTAATTTTGAAGCCTTTCAGTATGGTGCGATACATATTTTGGCATTGTTGCATGTCTGGATTTCTTCCATGGTACTTCAATTTTGTGGTTCAGTGGGCAAAAGTAAGAGTTCTCCTTAAGGGCTTGTGCTTAAAACTGCCAGAGGTGTGTTGCCTGCTGAAAGAGTCAATCTTTTCCCTTTACGAGGGTGTCCATCTACTGTTTTTATGAACTGCACCTTTGTTTAAATTTGCATCAGTTCTTAACAGCAACTTCTTTCAGGACAATAAAAAGCTGAAATAGACAGCTAAACAAGAAGAAGCATTTTTAAAATATAATAAAAATATGTAACGTTTGTTGGAATACAGAGGGTTTTAACACTGAATAGGAAGCTTGAATTTAAAAAAAACTGAAAATCTTCTTCAGATATTTGAGGTTTTAGCTGCTCTAAAATGACAAAAGATATAATCTTTATGTGTGGATTAAGCTTGAAGATAAAGATCAAGATCTCCTTTGAAGGAACACAGTATAGATTAGCTATAATTTCCCAAATACAGGAAATGCAATTCCTTCTTCTGCTAGGGGGAAAAAATGTTCCCCATTGTGATTAGAAGAGATGAGATCTTTGATAATGTTAATCTTTCATATCAATCCATAAAATGAAGCATTATTTGATAAAGGTTTTACCATGCTCTGGAGAGAACTTAAAGCTATGCACACTTCTCATGTAACACAGAACCAGAGCTAAGCAAAGCTGTAGCTAGAGCAAAGAAGGATGTAGCAATGGTCGAGTCTGGCAGAGCAAAAATGGGTACAAAGCCTTCACATTTTCTGTGCAGCTCACCTGAACCAAGCCATGTTGAAAAGCCACCGAGCAAATTGCTAGGTCAGTAAAGGCAAACATAATTTTAGCCCAGAATAAAAAACAGGATGCTTTTCGGTCATTCTTGGCAGCCTTGCAAATTTAGCCACTTATCATAAACAAGAGCTCACATTAGGGAATTCTGTGGGAACAAGGGAAAACTCAATATCCCGACACAGACGTTGTCTCAGCTGTTGCAGGCCAAACAGCAAAAGAAAATATCCACTGGACTAAGTCCATTTGAAATTAAGTTCTTTCATTTCAATTCTTCAAGTGTCATAGGACACATCTGCAATTAACTTGATTTAATTAATACAGCACACTTAAAATTATAAACACAATAACATTGTTTTTTGACAAAAAGATAAAGTAGAAACTTTTGCTGAATCCTCGAGCAAGTTTTAAGTACATAGAACAGTTAACAGTGCAGTGACAAGTCATAAAAGTATATTTCTGTACATGCAAGCTTAGAGAAATCCAATCTTCTCTGTATAATGACCTTCTACCTGCCTGGTCTAGGTGGAAGTGGACCAGAATAGATGGAATACTATATACTTGCCAAGGAAGAGCCTTCAGGCTGTTCTTCACTGAAACAGGATTTCCAAAAAATAATGCAAATGGATAATATAAACTGTATTTCCAAAAATAACATAAATTCAGTCTTTATAAACTATTAATCAAGTCTGATTTAATGGGATCATTATATCTGGCATTCTGCATGTGCTAATAGCATCTAATGCACAGATGCTTTTTTTGACTGTTGAATGAATAATGATCTGGGATTCAGGTTTCCTTAATGGTTCCTTAATATCAACTACTTTGCTAGAGCTGCAAATAAAAATACATGACATTTATTTTATATTAGCAGTGTGGAAAATATTACATTTGTAATCAAGGTAATATTTGACAATGTAGACTTAATGGCTTTTACTGAAGAGGGAATGATTATGAAGAGCACTGCTTCCAGCATGTATATGGAATGCTGTCATAGTGAAAACTGATGAGAGAATGAGCAAAATGTTGATAAGATACTATGAATTTACACAGCAAAATGAACTGCATCTTTCTGAAAGAAAGTGCTTTCTTTCAGAAAAGAAAAGAAAACTGCTTTTTTCAGAAAGAAAAGCAGAAAGAGGTATGAAAGCAAGGACAGAATCAGAATTTCATGTGTTTTCTGCCATGCAGCACAGTAGGTAGAGGAAAAACAAAACAAAATGCCAGAAAAAAGATCGGACTGTACAACTTATTAATTCTTATTGATTGATGAAATTACAATTATTAAGTCTGTTAGCCAAAATTCCTATCTGTGAAATTTGTGTCTGTCATCTGTATAATACATAACTTTTATGGTATTTTATTCGTTTTTCTGCCATGGAGAAAAACCACAAGTAGAAAAGAATGCAGATCTTTTCTGTATTGCCATTAGAAATCTGACTTCAGCATGCACAGGCATATAAAAGAGCATGAATATAGCTAGGCAAGTATGAACGAGCCATCTGTGAATGAGACAAGACAGTTCTGTTTGTATAAGCCTAAACCTAAACCTCAGTCCTCAAGAATTTATTACTATCTTAAATAAAAGATAATACAGGGTATGATCACTTACAGTACAAGCACAAATTGTGTTATTGCACACAGGCATTGATACAACCTCAGCAAATGTTCCTGATTTCCTCAGTTACACTGATTTTATGCAAATGCATGTACCATAATGAGGTAGGGTGAGCCTATATTTGTGGGCAGACATTGTCAGGATCAGTCTTAATGGTGCAACTCAAGCATTCAGTTGGTCTGCCTATGCTTGTTTGTGTCAGCAACTCACTGCAAGGGAGGAGAGAAATTTAACCTCCTTCAAAAATCATTTCAGAGAGCTTAATTCTGAATTTCCACTCATACTCACTAATGAGGGTGTCCTCACTATGAAATGACACAGTCACTGAGAGAGTAGGTGACAAGGCCATTCCACTCGTCTTCAAAGCTTCTCCATACAAGAATCAAAGCTGTCAGAACTGGGATGGGACTTGGTATACACAATCTGTTTGTTACAGATTGGTTTAGGTTTACCCCAAGCAAATACAAGACCTTGGTTATGTTGCAACCTGTGATACTAGAGATATAATCAAAAAAAAAAAGGAATCATTTAAAAAGTCTTTAGTTTTGTCACTTAAATAAGTTGTGACAGTATATCCAAATAAAAGATCAAGTATGAAGCAAGAGCAGTGACAGCTGTATTTTGAAAACAAAGCATGAATAAAACTGAAAACGGCAATTTACTTTTTGAAAGCAGAAAGGAGTCAGATTTGGAAAGTTAAAGTGGCAGTCTAAAAGCAAACTTTTTGAGAAGTTAAGAAATGTTCTTACCTTGGGGCTTGATTTCACACACACACACACACATATATATACTCATCTCAAGAAAATGTGTCTTAATGTTAATTAATTTTGTCAGACTGAAAGATTGTTCAATCTGGGTTCTGTTAAATTTATGGATCATTAGTCTCTTATCTTTTCATTATGGTCTCCTGAGAGGAACGATCATAAAGTTAAATGAACACAGTAGGAAATTATTACAAGCCTCCTTTCCCCTTCACCCCACCTCCCTCACTGGAGGAGACAGGGTATCAGTGCATTCATCCTATATAACAAATGATAAATATCTTATATGATTTAAAGTCTCTAAGGATCTGATTTTTTGTCATTTTATAAGTGCTGTAATGAATGAGAGAGATGTAATATATGGATTTTCCCAATCCAAAAAATGAAAGCTAAAAACCCCACAGCCCAATTTCACAGCTAAATCTAAAGATTTCTGCACACAACCAAAATGTTTGTGCCTAAAAATATATGTTTCACTCTTTAGCCCCAAGCTTATTTTTATGACTAACTGAAAGACTATTCACTACTTCAGAGAAGTGCACAAGTATACCAGTAATAAAGTAACCACAAAATTTGTTTCTTGTACATCATACTGCCTGGAAATAAACTCCAGGAAACTGTGATCATTCATAGACTAAAATAAGCCCACAGCATTTCTTGTAAATGCTATAATACACAACTTGCATTCACTCTAGGAAAAGAAGTAGCTTTTTAAAATGCAGAGCTCAATTTTCTTTGGAATCACATTTTCACTCACTAGACTTTTCAGCTGTATTCATCAGAAATGTTTGAGGGTTTTCTTTGTTTTCTTGTTTTATTTATTGTTTCCATTTTTGTTTGTCTTGCCTGCTTTAAAATACATTAAAAATATCTAAAAATAGGACAAAGAAGCATTTCATGCACAAAAGGTTTAGCAGCCTGAATGTTTGGGGCCCTGCATTTTATCTCCTGCAAACAGTTGCCTTCTTGACAAGAGGCATAATTCACTGTATTAAAAGGATACCAAGTGCAACTCCTAGGAACATGGAGAAGAAAGCAATTAAGTGTTCACAAATGTAATTTGAAAGGTCCATGGCACACAAAGGTGATCTATCTTTAATACTAAGCCAAACAGACACCCTTGACTGTTGGATAAAAGTAATTGTATTTTCTGGGGTTTTTTTTATTTTATTAAAAGTAATGATAATCTTTTTCTGCTTACCACATGGGATGGGAGAAAATTTAATTTCCCTTATTGTCCCAGAGATGTTAACAGCTGATAAATTGGCCAATCCTTTCCATAATCATTTGGTGCAGCTTGTGGCAATATACTGCAATTAGAAGTCATTGCTAAAGCAAAACTTGGCAGTCAGTGTAATCAGACATGGTCAAAGTCAACACCAAGTTGTGCTAAGTGGATATATTATTTTTAAAATCTGCCACTGGGGTGTCATAATGTTCTTGAAGGGAAATGACAATCAATGATGACAGAGTCAAGTACTTTGGCTGGATGTTGCACTTGATTGTATAAAGACAGTGGTCTTATCTTCTACAAATGCAGCTGTGGTTAATGACTCACAAGATGTGCAGATAAAGTATCTCCTGACCTCAAGCCATAAGGAGAATGCACAGTTTAAAAAAACAGGACATAATTCTGAGCCGCCTTCTCTTTTCATGCCTAGGGAGCCTTACCAATGCAATTTATTTCAGACTACCTATATAGAACTGAAGACAGAAAGATTTCAGAGAAACTAAAATTTTTCAGTCTTATCAAGGGGGTGTCTTCCTTCACCATTTGACAATTCTTTTCACTCCTAGGAGTTATTTGATACAAACTTTTTTTTTTTTTTTTTAATATGAGAGAAGAAGCAAAGACTTTCCAACTTCTTCAGATGTTTAACTGCTAAAGTTCTCTTTTGTGCCACAGCTTAGGTTTGCATTTTCATTTACTTTGATAAGTAAGAATTGAAATCTGGTGAATCTTGCTGCTTTTGGATGGTACCGTGCTTATGATCTGGTGATTTGCAACAGATGCATGTACCTATGTACTTCAGTGCCTCAAGTCCAGACTTCTACTTTAAACTACCTTCCACAAAACTGAAAAGACCTTTGCAGACAGGAGATTTAGTCTTAGTATTCCCCTTTTATAGTTTTACTGTAGTGCCCAACTCTTTAAAGCTTGTAAGCATGGTGCAAAAATACCAAAGCATCTAATGTCTCATGTACTTGAGTCTTTCACAAAACTACAAAGCAGCAAGGCTGATGAATCCAGGAAAGCAGAACATCCTTATGATCCAGGAAACCTCTATAAATATGAAAGTGATGTGACTAACTCCTGATGCAGCTTATCTGCTGCTCCAACTGCGGGGAGGTGAAAGACAGAACTATCTTCCTTCCCTCCTCTCTTGAGCTGGTAGCTGGTTTATTTAGTTCATATTTGCTTCACCTAACCTAGGGGCAGGATTGAGCAGAAAGCAAGGAAAAGTGTAAAGGGATATAAATCACCTACACAAATGTCTACCTTACTTAAGTCATCTACACCAAATATCTATCTTAGTTCACTCCCTAGAGCTCTCACTTGGGATGACTGGGCTCTTACTTTTGATTACCTGAGAAAGATGATAAAAGAACCTAGATATCACCCTTCGTCCTTTGGCACAAAGACTGGTGACAATTTTCTTTTAGAGACATCAAGGAAAAAAAAATTAAGGAATATACTTGGGTAAGTGTCAAGAAGATCTCTAGCTTCACAGTTTCACAATTTTGTGAAGGATACTCATTGGTCAAGGAAAACTTGCAAATGAGGATAAGGTCCAAACCTCCTACCCAAATGATTTATCTGAAATAATTATCAAACAGGAAAGCACTTCTACATGCTCAGTATATCCTTCCTTCATAAAGACAAAACAACTCTTTAGTGGTCTATATTTAATTATATTTAACTTTAATTAATGTAGAATTTCTTCTCTCTGTGAGGAGAGGCCTTGGCTGGCCTTGCTCTAACCAACCCACCGTAGGGAGCAGCTGAGCCCTGGAGCCAAGGAGCTGGCACCTCTGGGCAAGCATATTTAAGAAAAGGCAGAAAAAACCCTCAACCAAACTTTCAGAGAGAGGAAAAGGGCACCAGAAAGTTAAAAAAAAACCAAACCAGCTGCAAGGTCAGAAGAGAAAGAGGATGAGGAGGAGGCAGCACAGCAGAAGCTGGAGCAGGCATTCACACCACAGCCTGCTGCAGGTCTATGGAGGAGCAGGGTAACTGTGAGAGGCAACAAGCAGCAGCAGCAAGAACCTGCTGTGGACTAACACTAGCCCTCCCCACTCTCCTTGAGCCACGAAGTGGAGGAGTCTGAGTTCAGCAGGGCTGAGAGGAAGGAGAGCCCATGAGAGTGTTCATCCAGTTTCCATCCCCTGTCCCACAGAGGAGGGAGAATGAGTGTTAATATCCTGGTGGGCATTTGGCTGATATCAGGGAATAACCACCATAGAACAGGTGGAGCAACAGAAGAGGTGGAAGTTGGCAAAGAATGCAAAGCACCCATCTGGTAATCAGATATATCTAATTGTGTGCCTCAGGACAAACCTTAGCTGCACTTACCAAGAGATAGGAAACATTTAAATCAGGTTTGTACATTTGTAAAAGCATGATAATCGTATATGTTCATATTTCACCTTTTGTTGGTAGCATAACATCAGAAAGCAAGACAAGAAAATCCACTGAAATAATAAATTCTTTGAAAATTTAACTCAGTTTGAAGTGAGCAACAACACCCCGGATGCAAGTCAACAGCTAAAAACAGTCACTGAAATATTATGGGAACCTGGTTGTACTGAAGCAACTCCTTGCACACATTGGAGGGTAAATGAACAGGGTCATACACACCTATTGTTAGAGTGATAAATGCTATGAGTGTACAGAGCAGAAGGTATTAAATTTCCTTGGAGGACAGAGTGCAGCTTTAGACTAAGGTTGTCAAATTATGATTACATATAAATTATAGTGGCAACAAGGGAAGGACTAAGTCTGCTGAGCTGAGATTAGCAACAAAAAAATCCTATTAAATGTGTGCATATGATGAGAATTTAATGACTGCATAAGTCTTCTAAAGTTTCTAAGATATTCCTTACAAATAGCCAGATGATTTTCAGGGTTAGATTCAGGAAGATTATAAATCTAAGATCAATATAATTCACACCACTTATGATTGCCTAACATTGGTTAGGTACATTTATATTGAAAATGAAACTTTCATTTGAGTCTCTGGGGAAAAAACTGCGTTATGAATCAAGTCTAAAGTTACATTAAGAAAGACAAGATGTTGCAGCTATATAGTCATGATTTTCTTAGAATGCTGTTCATTCCAGTGGTACTAAGAACCAGTTTAATTAAAAAAAAAAAAAAGCAGAGCCATGTAAACCTATGCCTAACTCACAAAACCACTGACATGTTGGATTTTAAACCATAGCACGTTCAAAAGAAATACTTCTAGATGTAGTTTCAAATGAAAAGCTCTGTCCAAATTTCTTTTAGAAGGTGACTACTCACATTATAAGAATCATAAATCAGCATACTATTACCAATGCAAAGGGCACTTTCAACTGACTGACAGGTTGTTCTACCCAGGGACAATGACAAAGAGCCACAGAACAGTATTAGGCAGGCGGCAAAAATGGATCTTGATCTAAGGAGTCAAGACATGAACGAACATTTGCTGTACAGTAGGATTGTACTTGAAGAAAGCTGTTGACCCTTCTTCTGTACTTGATAATTTTTATCATTAAAAAGAGAAAAATACTGGTGCCAGGATACATAAGCAGGACTCCTAGAAGCAGAGCCACTCTTGAAATCAGTGGGTGAGCCATGCTCTTTACTACTTACCTCGTTTTGATATTTTATATATTCATTTGCCGGGAAAGGATTGACTTGGAAAAGGGCAACAAGGGGAACAAGGGCAACAAGGCCTGGAATAGCAATACAAGATTCATCAGAAATTCAAGTCTTTATGGCTTGGTAGATGTTTATATCTACTATAAATGTATTTAAAAATAAATCCTTCTAATAAGAAAATTGCCTACTCATCTAAAATACACCTGACCATCTTTCAACATGTGCACACTAACTACATGTCCATAAAACAAAATTTTTTTAAAGGTACCTGACTTCTGTTTCAATACTTTTAACAAAAATTTACTTGCCATATATTAAATTATCATGTGTCATGGTTCCAGCCCAGACAGGGCTAATTTTTGCAGCATGACTGGGACACAGACATTATTCTGTACCACCTGGCATCACTGCTGGTGATGAAGGAAGGAGTCCTTTCTGGTCAAGTAGCAGGAAGGGAGCAATCAGGTGGTTTTGGGCTCCACGTGGTGAGCATTCACTTGTGAATTGTTTGCCTCCCTTGTACACTGTTTTATTAATATTGTTGCTGCTACTGTTTGTTTTCTTATCTCATTGCTGTTTCCAGTAAATTGCTTTTGTCTCAACCTGTGGTCTTCACCTTTTGTGCCTTCAATTCTCCTCTCCAGCCCATGGCAGGGGGAGAGGGAAAAGGATGGGAGAGTGAGTAGCACATCATTTGGAGTGCTTCAGTGAGACCACTAAGTTGGAGAATAGTTAAATCACCTCTGGATAAGATAATTCACTGTTATAAACCAGTAAAATCCCTTTTTTCCCCCTTAACTGCAATTTTCCGCAATCTTAGAAAGAATAACTACTAAGTCTATGCAGTTGTGTCCCCTTGATATGTTATCATTTTTCATCTCATTTTACCTTTTTCTTACTAATTCCACAAATCAAAAAGACTGAAATTACTGAAGTTATAGCCCATCTCCCAGAAATCATTATCAATAGAACCACTGATTTATTGTTGTACTTTCTGTTCAAAATGAAACAAAACTTGAATAAAAGGAGAAACTTATTACAGAAAAAATTTCAGCCTAGGCACAATCCCTGCAAACCATAAAACAAAAATATGCCTTTGAAATTCTGGAAAAAGGGCATTAATATTTTAAGCAGTGTGTATATACATATACTCAAGTATTCTAAGACAATATCCCATCATATATGAAAAAACATGGAATAAATATTTTTAAAATAACAACAAAAGAGTTCTTCATTTAAGAAAAATAAAGGACTGGATAAAGTTCTTGTTCTAGTATCAAAAACCCAATTATTACAATTCATTCTGTAGGATTTGGTTTGGGGTTTTTTTCATTTTCTAGTTTTGTATTTTCTAGTGACTGTGTATTCTTCATCTCATGATATCCTTTAAAATGGATGTCAAGATGAATCTTTTTACTATTCTTTTCTCTCACAAACATCATTATTAACAGCATTCACTGAAATGACACCTATTATGAATTCTGCCTAGTTATATACACAACTCCAAATTTAGCCTTATGCTTTGCCAACTGAATATCCTCAATAGACAAAGTATTTTGAATCACTGTAAAAGTGTTCCCTCATTTGTGCCCTGAAAATCTCCTACCTCTCATTTTTCCTTCAGATTAAGAGAGACCTTTTTTTTTCATCATCTCTGGCTGGACTGAAAATGCAGAGGTTTAGATTTCAAAAGGCCTTGTATTGTAGGCTTTTTGAGATTCAGCCATGAATATTTCCCTGTTATTCAGTGAGAAATAGTGGTAGGCACTAAGTGGGTTCTTTTATATTGTGATTTAAGAGGAAGGTTCCAAAAAAGAAAATAGAGAATAATGTAAGGATATATAAGGGTATCTGTAGCCTTGACATGAAGAAAAGACCAAGCAGAAAAAAACCAGAACTCTGAACAAACAAAAGTGACAAGCTCAGATACGTTTTTTTCCTTGAAGCCAAATGTGACATGCAGTTACCAAAGCATAGTAAAATCTCAGTGTCTATGCTGATTAGACAACAACCGTTTTTATTTACACTTTAGGCAGTGCCCATCCTCAGCTCTTTTTGCCAATTATGCATATATGGGTTTTTTTGAAAAATGTGATTTCATGCTGCAATGGCAAGTTTCTTTTTCATCATTCTGGTGTATGACAATAATCTCTGCTAAGTCTGAAAGAACAGAGAAAAGAATTAAGACCTTAACTGGCCTCTAAGAAATTAGGGCCAATTTTCTATGGCAGAAAACACCTGGCTAAGTGCCACATGTAAAGCAGTGAGATTTACACATACAAACCTGTATTTCCAAATCATTAGGTTACTCCTTCGGAGAAAATAACCCAAGATTTGGCTGTATATGTCAAACAGAACAATATTCCTGTAGGGAATCAATCCTGCCTCTACTACACATGGTTTGGCCTCACTGAATCTCTGCATAGCCTGTTTCCTCCACCAATATCTGACAGTCTCTGCCCAGCCCAGCCTGCCTTACCCCACTCTACAGCTGCAGAGTATCAGTGGTATTTGTTTCAGCCTTCAGATCATGTACCTCTTCACCACGGATCAGAACACGCATCACGCATTGCAGGCGATTTTGTGGCATTTACTGTGTGCTCAAGAGATTTCTCGGTTTGTTCTCTATAGTTTAGTTGGAACCATGAGTGCAAGGACACAATCAATGCAAAAACAGCACAACAGTGCTAAAATGTGCAGTAATTGGGTATTTAGTGTCCTTTCTATGTTCAAAGGGAACATTTCCTACAATTTCCTACCAATTTTTCCCAACTTAACCACCCAGAAGAGAGAAATAAATCTGTCAGATGCAGCGTGGTAGTTCCTTCATTTTGAGACAGAGGGTCAGAGGTGTGAGGGCTCTGTGCAGTCCTTTTATCTCATGCGTGTAGGAGAGTACTCACATGCAGCAGCTTTGGTGGGGGAACAGAAAAAGGACCTTGGGAAGCAGAATTATTTAGATTCACTGGCCCACACATTTCTGTAAAAGCTTGATCCACAACACATTCACACAGGAAGAGAGTCTATTTTGTCACACAACTGACTCATAATATCAGGTGTTGGGCTATAGGTTATTCTCATGCACCCTGAAAAAGTAGATATTTCAAGCTTGTCATGTACTGGGACTATTTAATTGTACAGCTGAAACAGAAGCTACCAAATGACACTTAAAATTGGTTCTAAAACAAATATAAAAAATATATGACAAAGGAAATTAGCAGTTTAGGTGAAAGAAGGAGCATGTTCAACTGATTTTAGAAATGTTTAAGATTAAAACTAATGATTTTTAGGCCATTATAGGATAATTATTATTATTGTAGGTTTGCCTTTAATTGACATCCCTGAGAAAGTTTCAGCATATACCAACCTAATTTGTAATTAAATTTTGATCTTAAACCAAATCTGCTAGAAACATGACGGATGCTGGACAAAGCTCTTCTTAGCAATAATGTAAATAAAAGTGTCTATACAGTAAAAAGTGCTAATTTTCAACACAAGGGCAAAGTATCATGTAAGGCAATATTGAAGTTTTCACAATAAAAAACATTCATCCACAGTGGCTGCTCACTTTTGGCAGCAGTAGATTCTCAATCTCACTTCCTAAAGCGGAATTGGTACTGCCCGATGTATTTTACATACTTTTCCAGCTTGTGAGACCAGGAAAGAATTCGGATATTCATCATTCCTTAAGCAATTTATGATTAGTTATAAATACATAATAATTCAACTCCACAGAGCCATTAAAAAAAATCCATATGGGCATTTATAAAAGAAAAAAAAAAACACATCTGAAAAGAAATTCAAACCAGCCAGGTATGTATTTTTGCACTAGAGGCTTTAATAAAATAACAAAAATTTTCCCTCACATTTTTAATTCCCTGGAAAGTTGCTAAATGGTACAAGACATCAGCCTACATAAGATATTTCCCTGACCATTCTCTTTTCATCTCTGAGCCTTGGAACTTGTAGTTAAAACAAAAAGGCAGACAAGGACAAAAAAAAAAAAAAACCAGACAGAAATGAACATACAGATATGGCTCCATAGATGAGGATATTAGGAATAAACTTAGACTGTTCCCCCAGAAATGCTGTTACTTTGATGTCAGAGCCCCTGCTGTGATGGAGGTCTCCTTTGAAATGCTTACAGTGATGTGGTTTTTACATCTTTGTAACAAGGTCTTCTAGGAGAAGGAGAGGCGTTGAAAGCTGGTGTTAGAGGTAGTTTGGCAGGTAGCAGGCTGGACTGTGCCTGCAGGCCCCTGTGCCAAAAAGGCACCAGCCACAGGTGGCAAAAGGGACAAACTATTTCTCTTGGCATCAATGTCAGCTTTTACTGGCCTCTGGTTCCAGGAGGTAAAACTGACTGCATTGTTCTGCAAAGGAAAAGTGATTCTGCATGTCTGTACTGACTACCATAATATTACATATTAGCAATGGAGGCAAGACTGTTTCAACAGCTGAAACCATTATTTTTTCAATCAGTCACTAGACTCTGCTCTAGCAAGAATGGCTTGACAAACCTTATTCAAGCAGTTCATTGTGCAGTTCATGAGAGCAGTCAAGTGCTTAAAATTAAGCATGGCCTTTGTTGAACCAGGGCCTTACTTAAGGTCGATTAAGTAGGTGCAAAACCAAGCAATTTTTCAGCACCATTTATTAAAACCCCACTTACTAAAAGATGTTCATTGAAAAAGGTGGAGTGAAAAAATCCTGTAGTATAGCAGAACACAAATAAAGGTAGCAGACAGGTGGGTACAGGTTGGGGGAGTATTTATAAAAGACTCTGCATAAACTACATATAAGACAAACTCAAAACCCTCCAAATAATACTTTAAGAAGTTTAATCTTGGATGCAAGATCATCATAGTTACCAGCAAATAATATCTGAGGGATTTCTCATTGAAAATACTAAATTATAAATGTGCTATTAGATTATTTATATTTATAATGTCCTTCATTTGCAGGAGTCAAATACTTCCAGTCCTTTATTTAATTTCACAATAAAGAAAGGAATAAGGCTGGCATTTATAAGCAAGATTGATAATTGATGAGTATGTTGGCAAATGCACAAGGTAATTTGGTTTCGCATAGTACAAACCTGAATTGAGATATATAATTTAGAGGGGATATTCCCTAGAAATAATGTTTTCATTTTCTGAATAGTCTCTTTTTCAGTGGCTATCAATACAATGTGTTATTATTAATTAACATATCTAAGTTTCTTAGATTTTGTTATCTTTTAATAATATACTATTATACATTGCTGCTATACATACTTTTAATTTTCTCAAAACCTGCTTTTATATGTTGTCTGGCATTATCTTTTAACATCTTATATATTCATTATAATGAATGCATCTTTTATAATTTTAATAATATGGACTATTGAAAACAGAATTTTCTCAGGTGTTTTGAAATCACATACACCCAAAGTGGTGCAGAATGCTCACAGGCAGATCACAACTACTCATGTAAATATAGCACCTGGTTGGTGGTGTCTAGCAATGTTTCTAATTATGGTGAGCACATATGTATTGCACTCAGATACTTAAAAGAGTATCAAATCTCTTAGACAATCTGCTTCATTTTGTTTTTCTGTATATATATTTGGGTAATTCATTTTTCATCTTTAAGCTTTACAAATGGTTAAAATGGTATAAAGAGCAGATATCCCATGTTCTGAGCACTCGTCAGATTTTAGGAAAACAACCCAAAAAGCTAATGTTCAAAGACATTCATTTTTAAAACCACATTCTTACACTATACTTAGCCAAATCTAATAGAGAAATATTTCATCCCTTCTCATACCTGGGATACATTGTAAATGTTATCTTAGTATTGGAGGGGAAAAGACAACTGATTTACATTTTTCTGTGGGTCTAAATGAGAAAAGATGCTTTGTCTTGCTGAGGATTTTATAGTTCTTACTTCTTTGTACATAAAGGTAGATTTGATTGAGGCTGCTGATACAATTTCCTTGGAAGGAGAGTAATGGTATTTTACAACCTTGTTGAACTTCAAACAACTACATTACCTTCCAACCCAAAGATACCCAATATTGCCAGGCAGATTCCAGCCTGTCTAGTTCTTATTTATTTACTGTAAAAATGAATATTGAGAACTGGAAGTGGGTTTGGAGAATAAGCAATTTAAGGAGCTCAATAAATTCATTTTGTACAAGAAATTGAAGCAGTGACAGGATTCTGACATAAGCAGAAAAAGAAAACTTCAAACTATAGAAGGAAAACACAGTACAATGACTAGACTTAGAAGAAGGAAACCTTAGGCGCAGTGCTTTAAAAAATATTGAAAAGTAAATTAATTATTGATACTTCTTGAAAAACATGGTAACATATCTATCACTGAATCTTTAAATCAGGATTAGAAAACTTTATAATATGAGCATACTTTCAACTGCCTTTTGAAATTATTTGGGAATGTAGCCATTGATATAAAAGGTTAATATTTATTATTGTAAGTTTCCAGCTGTACCTCAAAAAAGCCACAAGCCAGCTCTGAGGCTGTAAGGAATAAGGCCTATGAAGTACAGCAAATGGCAGAACAAGGGCAAGAGTCCAGGCCAACTTGAGCACTGCTCTTCTGGGGGGAGAATTCTATACCACTGTGCTTCTTTTCTCTCTTGCCTTCTGTTGGATAATTTCATGCTTCCTAAAGACTTGCTGTCAGTAGTGCATGAGAAATCTGGCTGAATAATTCTGCCTAACACTTTAACTGCATTTATCTTATGCTAAAGATTTCCTCAGCAGCCTGTAGTTTAGCCTGGGAAAATACTGACAAGAACCTTGTTCTACCTGCACTTACTTCACTTTGGATTATAAGCAGGGTCTCACTAATTAACAAAATTCTACAGCTGAAATGCAGAACACGATGAAGAATGAGACATCTGTCCCCGTGGGTTTACATGGCTACCTCATAAGGTGGTCAGGAATTTCCAACATTAGATCATTTTCCCAATCAATAATATATCAAGTGTGTTTCTCTTGTCAGACAAATATTGATCGAGTTATATATAATTTTAAAGATCTGTGCCTTTCTACTTCACAGACTGAAATCACAGCGTATGTGTTCAAATTTTTTTCTTTTCTCTCATGAACAAAAAATAGATGTCTGAACTCATTGGTAAATCCATTCGTTCTAGTGCCTTTATTGCAACATATCTTTATTTATACATTCCTTTTTGATTAATACCTTAAGAGGTCAGATTAAACGTTACCTAAACCATATTAATGAGTGCTGATTTCTTAGGGAAACAATGGGAAAAGCAGGAAAAGCACCAAGCATCATTCCAGTAATTTTTCATCCATGTTCAGTGATGGCCTTGTTGACATCACAATCAATCATTTCATTCTTCAGTGAAAGTATCAATAAAGTGTGGAGAGTAAGCCTCATTATACAGCCCTCAGTACATGCACACCTAATCACACACTTAATTGTAATAGTTAGAACATTTTAGAACATTGAATTTGTATGAAAATACTTAGATGGAAAGGAGCTAATAAACTCACATGAAATGGAAATGTAAGAAAATAGTATACTTATATATACCATAACATAAAAATATTCAGAAATATATTTATATTCTGTAATTCACCTTTGGACATCACTTTTTATGTCCATTATATGGATAGATGTTATAAAATTGTTATTTTACATACATCTTGGCACTACTTTAATATGTCTTTATTAGTTGTTTGGGTTACTACAAAGATTGCATGGCCTTGCATGGTCAGGTACCTCAATTATCATCTTGCAGGAAATTTTCCAGATTCCTGTAGAAGGCAGTCGATTTTTCAGATGGAAACAATGACATTCAATTCTATTCCAGTGAAGTTATTTGTTCATAATACTTTCAAAATATCTGATTTTTTTGACTTCTGCCCTAGAACTACAGAATTACAGAACTGATTCACAGGAGTAAGAGAGTCATTGATGAGTAAATTAAAACATGAGATTTTAAAGAGTTAGGAGTTGTCCAGGACCATGTACAAGGACAGAGAAGTAACTGAGGGGCAGTGGAGAGGGAAAGGCAGCCTCTTAGGTCTCCTTTTTTGTCACCAGAAGGCGTGGGGACCACAGTACTGTGAAATTTATCACATCAGAGAAGGACTCCGGTCACCAGAGATGTTTCTGGATTCAAGAGGACCCACAGAGGGTGAACCCTTTCAGAACTCCCTGCTTCAGCACCCCCTAATTGTTCTGAATGGATTAAATTTAGCCATTGCTTTCATGAGAATATTAAATCCTCTGGTAATATTTGCATACTTAAGGATAAGCCAGCTCTGAAGTAATTTTTAAGTGTAGGTACTCCTTGAAAACAAGTAATTATTTTGGACAGGATAATGTATTAGATGAAGAAAAAAGACTTCTAGAATTCTACTGAAACGTAATTTCCTCTATTTACATATTTCTTCTATTTGCTTGGATGAAATCTATTTTTATGAGGAAGAAAAATCAGATTAAAACACCCAACGAGCTCTACGTAATATTTAATTCAGTTCCTATGAGAATTTTATTTGATAGAATGCTGAGCCAAAATTTCAGAAATGTGGAAGGAAAATTTGAATCAAGGACATGTAAGAGGTTGGCCAAAATAGAGTTGCCTTTGGGGATATACTCCCTCTTTCTTGCAACTGCCTATCTTCCCTTTTTAAAGAATGACAAAATACCAGTTTTCACTGAATAAACTTTCTATTTAAATATATAAGATTGCAGATTTATAGCTGAAGCTTTTAATAAACTGAATTACAACAACACACAAGAGTTTTAGAAATTAAAGCAATTCACCACCAGAACAATCTGCCAGGGGAAGGGATCTTTTCATCATTAGAAACACTGAACTTAAGATAAAACATGCTTCTAAAATGTGTGCTGTATTTCAACATGTTCCTTCAACTTAGGGAGAATACCAGGCAAAATTTTCTTTCTGGTGTGGCATAGACTGCAATGACCACAACAGCTTCTTCAGGCCTTGAAATCTATTGGCAGTGAGTTACAGCCTCCCAACTGAAAGCAACTTTTGTGTGGCCTCCTTGAAATACCAGCCTCAATATAGCCATACTCACTCCCCAGGGGTGTATGTATCAAAAAGATTTGAACTGAATACAGTGACATCGTGTTCTCAGGGTCAGGCTTTGTCTGTTGGGCACAATCCTCCAGGAGCTAATTGCACAAAGGGATTATGAAAGCACACCTGTACTGAGGGCAGAAAAATATGTTCCCTACCATATCTGCAGCTCTCTCTGGGCTTCTCCTTTGTTCTCAATATGCATTCAGAAGACCAGTGTCTGTTTCTGTAAACTCAGTCACACTGTCTGGAGATATCCTGGGTAAAATTTATAAAAGACATGACAGAATATGGTTTATTTCCCTGTATTTTTTTTCCTAGAAATTGCAACATGAATTTCACTAAATAGATCCCTCAACAAAATACCCTCTAGGACAACCAGCATCTGTGAACACTGGTACACATGACAAAACAAACTCTGGTTGAAAATAAGAGAAATCTACTCAGTCAAAACTTAACTGATGAAACTGAAGCAAAACTGGATTTGCAAATCATGGATAACCTTTGATATAATTGGATGAATTTGCACAGAAGTGATAGCAATTGCACCTGCTCATACCACATCTCGTTTTCTTCAACTGCTTTTCACAGCTGACATGTTTTTGACTATTCTCGTTCCATAATGCGCCAGGAAGACCCAGTGTTCATTGCTCAGCCAAATACTTCACAAACTGAGGAAAAAATTATTGGCTTTAATATCTGGAGTGCTTCAAGTTGTTGTTTACCAATAACCCTAAAGTCTATTTCCAAAAGGTATATCTCTTCCATTTCATTAAGAGATCACCTCTATCTAATGATGGCGGTAATGTTATCAGTATTATGAGGAATCAACCAGTTATTCTCTTTAGCAGTCACTTTCCAATGCATATCATAAATCCCAAGATTCACAAAAACTGGAAAGAAATGAACTTAAAACATAACAAGAAATTTCTAGGCTACTTTCAGAATCATTGTTCATTCCATATTTAGTTATATCACAAATCTGTCTTCATAAACACACAATAAGCATGAAAGAAAATTGTTGCCCATAATAAACTATATACCAATATGTGGTAGCATTTACTTTCAACATATATTTACCAAAATTAACATCCAACAGTACAATGCTATACTCTTGATGATCTTACGCTAAAGTAAAATTAATTATTTTCTCTTGTAAGTAGAAAAAATATATCTGCAGCCACTATCCTGACTATTAACATCTGTGTCTCTTTATTGATGCAGTATTAAAGTAGTCTGCAAATTATACTCCATCCATGTACAGTGATTGGTATTTCTTATCAGGATGTGAAAAAGACCTTCCATATCTGTATACAGACAAGCTTCATTTGCAATACTTAATACAGTGATCTCTGCTCCCTGGTAAGTCTAACTACTTTACCTAATCCATAGTCTATGGCCACTTTATACTTCACTTTTATGGTAAATACATCCTAAAACAGTATAAAGTAGGAAAGGACTGGACAGTGGTTAAAATTCTGATTTTCTGTCTATAGGTCCATCTAAAATTAAAGACTTGACTTTTTAAACTTTAGGACCTTTTTTTTTTAACTTTAGGACTTAATTCTTAATCAAGACAGTAGAGCAGAAATTTGCTAGAAAGCTCTTTAGACTTTTACAGATTATTGTTCCTGAAGAAGTGTTCCAAGAATGCTTTATGATCTCACTATCTTTCTTTTAATATTCAAGTACTGTCTGATCACCAGAAAATGAAATGAAAAGTTTTCAACAATAAGTTTGAGCAATAATATATTTTCTGCTTTAAAATGTCCACAGCCCAGATTTTGGAGAAAATGTACTTCATTAACATCTTTTTGTCTTCAGTATGAAGTCTACTATATTCAAAATTACAAAAGAATCCGTCACTTGTGACTATTTATATAAATTAACAAATATAAATTAATTATATGCCAATTCATACACATAGAAATTCTGCCTCTGCAATATTTATAGCACCAATTCGGTTCAACCTCTTTTTTGTAGCAAATGTACATAAAGGAAAATTTAGTACAGTCAGAACAGAAGTGGCAATTGGAAAACAGCTGTTTTTTGCAGTATTTTCCCAGAAATATCAAATAATTTTTTTTCCTGGGTAGCACATCTTTTTTCACACAAGGACATTTTCTTGCTAGAAAAGGAATTTTTATAATATATTTGCAATTTTAAGTGCTGGTTTTATGAATTCATTTTTAGTTTTGAAACAGGATTGATTTTGTTCTGAATCAAGTTAGTTAGCTATTAATAAGGGCATAAGAGAAAAAGGTCTTACTTTTGTAAACAAAAGAAAGTACAATTATTATTTTCAAAGTTAAACTGAACAAAATTAATAATTAGGATCTAAGAACAGATAGAAAAAAAAAAGAATAGATGCAAAAAGCTAGGACTATACTAACAAGCACTGTGGTCCAGTTAACACCAGTTCAGCTGGTCATAAGTACCTAAAAACCCCTATGTTTTTTAAGCTTTTTAATAACTATTACTGAAGACAAATGCTTCCACAGTGATCTCTGCTCCCTGATAAGTCTAACTGCTTTAGCTAATCTATAGTCTATAGCCACTTTATACTTCACTTTTATTTACTTTTAAATACACCCTAAAACAACATCAAGTAGGAAAGGACTGGACAGTGGTTAAAATTCTGATTTTCTGTCTATAGGCCCATCTAAAATTAAAGACTTGATTTTTTTTTCAGTTACTGTGGCTTCCAAAAAGAGATCCGCTGCTTTTATGTCAACTGTATCTCAATTCATTACTTATACCTGAAATATGATATGTTAATATATCTGGATGGCTTCACAGAGCAAATATAACAAATAGTATGGCTGAAATTTCTATGGCAAATCACAAGAAAAGATTTTGCACGGCACATTTATATCTGCACTGCCAGATCTGCAAAACCGCCAGAGACAACTTACAAGTGATTTACTACCACTGAGCTAAGCCTCCCTTTACTCCTGCTTTTGCTCTTCCATGTCTCTCCTGGAAGTACATTTTACTGCAGTATGTGCCACTGGATGATGGATCACTGGACACTGAGTATATATTTATCATTTCAAGCTGATTTCAAAAAATAACTGAATAAAATAAAAACACCATGTCTCCTTGAATCTCTTTGCTACAGAAAAATGCTATTCCATCCTTCAAAAAGTATATATATATATAAAGAAATTTAAAGGTACATTTTCCAGGGTGAGCATTCTACCACATGTCACTTGTGCACCAGAGTGAGCTTTTACTGGGCAGTAGTTTTTTGATGAAAGGATGAAGCTCCAAAAGGAGATTACAGCAAAATCAGCACATACAACAGGAGCTGTGTGAAAAGCATTCAGCTACATAAAACAAAAACAAAAAGAAAAACAAAAACAAAAAAAAAATCAATATAATTTTAGGGAGTAAGGCTTATAGGTAAACTAATTTGATTCCTTGAAAATCCTAGCTAACATCAAGATTATTTTTCCTTGCTCAAGTGAAGAAATCTTCATGCTGCAAACAGCAACACATTAGGCAGGACTAAATACTAAAGAATATACTATTAGGATTAACCCCATACTTAAATGGTTGAGTCTTGATTTCTCTCTTTTATAGTTCACAATCTATTTTATTCCTGTTGTCCTTACATTTTTAAAGACTACAACGTGAATGTATTTCTGCCCTAAAGAAGAAGGACAGTCTTTTGAACAGAAAGGCTGTGGAAATGAGTATCATGATCAGGGCAGTGTAAGGATTCAGCTGAGACTTCCAGCACCAGCAGGCCTTGTGCAGAAGAAGGGCTTGGGACAGAAAATCCAGCACTAATCTGATCATTTTCTATCTGAAAGTCAGAAATCATTGTTTACTGTGGAGGTAACCAAGCACTGACACAGGCTGCCCAGAGAGGCTGTAGAGTCTCAGTCACTGGAGGCATTCGAAAGATGTCTGAATACAGTCCTGGAAAACTGGCTATAGCTGGCCATGCTTGGTTGGAAGGCTGAAATAAATGAGTTCCAGAGGTCCATCCAGCCTCAACCATTCCCTGTTCTGTGGGTTTGTGACATCTGTATTCAACTGACACTGACTTTGCACCTGGAATTGGTGCTGTAAAACTTTACCTGTCAAATCTACCTTTCCTGCACTGATAAAGGAACAAAACTCTATTAGGAATATAATCTAGCTGTCACTTTTTATGTGATTTCAATATATTCCTTTTCTATATTCAGCGTGTCATTTTAAATATGTAAACATGCCATGACTATATCACAGCAAAACGCAATCAGAAGCTCATTTCAATACCATTCTGTAGCAGAGGTCCCAATTCTTTGCTGTTTTCCTGGTCCACTAAGCTCAGACATCTTTATTTGAGTTAGGGCCTCTTCTGTCCCTCCTATCTAAATCTTGCTTCACAGAAGCACTTTAGAAAAAACTGCTGGCATCTCAGATATGCATATGATGTTATATCAAGGTGAAGGCTTTTTTTATGTCTTCAAACTGCCAAGAGAAATATTTACCACCAAGGATAAATCCCCTAATAGGCTGCATTGCTTAAAGACCTGCAACAACCATTTACTTGTAATATCAAAACTTTCCAAGCAGGCTTAGTCAACTATTATTCTGCTTTCTTATTTTTAAAAAAGAAGTGATATTTATCAATAATAGCATGCACATAAAATTTTATTTTATTTTTATGCACATTTTACAAAAACCCTGCAGTTAACTATTATTATGATACCTGTTTGCCATCTTTTTCCTTTAATTGATGTTCACTAAGCACTTCTCAATGATGTTTCATGGTTTACAGAACATGTCTGAACTTAGCTGAGAAATTATTTCAAAAGTAGGCTTCCACTGGGAATGTCAATGAGGTAAGGACATTTTTGACATATTATCTGCATTACTGAGGTTTATTTGATTTGCAAGATTAAAAGAGATTGAGTTGAAAAAAGCAGTGATCTGCACCTTAGTGGAACAATGGTCTGACATCAAAGATGTATGTGATTTGAAAGACTGAGTGGCAGCTGCAACAAGGAGACTATAAAATCAGAATCCAGGCTTAACAGTGCACTCCAAGTCTTGGTGCAGAACACAAACCTGCAATTCAGTTCAGGAATAATTTTAGTACATCAGACATGATCTGGGCTGACTACTTTCTCACTTCCATCTTTTTCTGTAATTAGACAATGGTCAACATCATACTTGACTGTCAGAAATATCCATAGAGAATTATTTTATTTTCTACGTGTGAGAGCTCTATTTTTAGCCTATTCTTAAACTGACTGTCCTCATAATCTGGAATGATTCAGTGAGGTGAGGACAGGGGTGGCAATCCAGACGTAATTTTACTTCTTAGGAAAGCAAAGCAGAGGGAAATTACTTGTGTCAATCCCTGATTCTTATACAGGGGATATAAGCATTTGAACCTACAACCCTCTACTTGGTCTGGTTCCTCAATAATGTATCTGCCAAAGAATGTAAACATATTCTTTCTTCACCTCTTTGTCCTCCTTTTAAAATAAGGGCTGGCCTGGCTTTGACCTGAGATGTAGGATAGGTTTGGCAGCTGTAAGTTTCTCTGATCATGAAGTACACTCCCAAATGTTTGCATGACTGGGATAAGGTCACGCTTTAGCACTTCAGCATTTTCCAGTGACCAGTTAACACTTGCTAGCAAATGCCAGTTTCACTCTTAGGCACTTAGGTCCCCTCATGTGGAGAGCCCTGGCATTTAACTTGGGCTCATGAGCTCAGCTGCGTGGCAGGATGACAAAAAGAAATTGAAATGTTCTGTCCTACAAATCCCAAGCAGTGGCTTTTAAGTCAGCGATAATGTAAGAAGTATTCTGAAGTTGGTATAAAAGACTAAAGGTTTTAAAAGCATTTTGAAGGGCAAATCAGGATGCTCTCATATTTGGGCTGTGTTGGTTTTGGCAAGATAAGAGGCTGGAGGGAAGGGACTTGGCTACAGACACTCACATTCACCTTCTCTGGTAGCTGTTAGCTTATCCAGAGGGCTGTTTCCCTTTATAAATGTGTCAGCTCATATTAAGGAAAAATGCATAATACAGAAGAATAAAAATAATCTTATATATGACAGGATAGAGAATTGGTGCTTATATTTCATTTGGAACATTGGATCATCCCAGTGATACTGTCATACAGGGACACAGGAAAATAGAAGCTGCTCATTGTGCCTGTAAGAGTTATTTGCATTCTCTTTTCCTCAGTTATATGCCTAATTCAAGAAAGAATTTTCAAGCACTCTGGAACTGAAAATGTCTATAAATGGCATTCTCATAGAGTCCAATTATGCACGTTTGAAAATAGTTTCTTCTATACCTTTAAAATCCTGGATGTCCAGAGCCAACATCAGCTTTGAAAATCTGAGTTACATTTAGAGTGAAGAGGTAGGAGGGTAACAGTGCAAAAGAAATCAAAGTTTCTGAAATATTGTTTCCAGCACAAAATCATGTGTACTAGTCTTTTTCTCATTTCATTCCTATTACAATTAAAATCTTTACTGCAACATCCCTATAGTGAAGTGAGCCTGGCTGTGAAGACAAATTATTTTTAAATTTGAAGCCTTTTGTGTTCATCAGTGGTGTTGATACCCACGTAGGTCTGCATGATCAAACAGATGTGACAAGTGACGCATTGTTATAAAGATGCCAGACAAAATTTGACGTAGGTGTCATCCCATTATAATTCTTCTGTACACACCATTGCTTTATTGAGGATGCTTACAGTATGGAAAAAAGATAATTCCCTTTTTTTTTTTCTGTAAGGAACAATTCCAATCACAGAGCTTTAGTAACAGCTATTTTATCAAAAATCTTGTCTCATAAGCAAATAAGAACCAAGCCCTTGAAAATATTAAAAGCCTAGAAAATAAATTCAGACGGTAATATAATAGACATAGGTAAATGTGATTTTTAGAGAAGGAAAATAAATTTTCACTTAATTACTATGCAAGTTTCCTTCCCTTGGCATATTACAGACTCAGTCAGGAGCACCACAAAGATCTTAATGAATCAAACTGAAATTACTTAATCTTCTTGACTTGACAATTCTAAAGTTATTCAATTCACTGTGTATTTGTGCACTATCAAATGCCCCTCAGAGGCAAAATCTTGTATACAAGATAATAATCTCTTCCTGAGCTAAGCAGCATAAATCATCACAAATTCTTGTTGGTTTCATTTTTTAATGTGAAATTTATTACAAATACTGTGAGTAATTAAAGACTGACAAAAGTACAGTAAGCCACCATTTACAAATTGTTTTAATAGTCATGTAATGCCTAGAATGGTCCACAGTGTTTAAAGTGACAATAAATCTGGAAAAATCATGGCATTTTTATCACCTGAATGTTCAGAAATACATTCTTAGCCCAAACAATGGGCATTTCTTCTTCTGGAGAGAAAACTCTGATATGAAGATAAAGAACATTCAATAATTCACAATGAAATAAATATGTGGTAAAATATTTAATGTAGTGTCAAAATAAGTATCTCAGTATCAGTCAGAAACAATATTACTTGGAATAATTCTCTTTTTGAAAAATACTTCCCACAAAAAAAAAAAATTAAATTAAATATTGAATATATAAATTCCTCCTTATCTTTTTGCTTTTGACAAAATAATACTTTTATAACAAAAAAATGCAGTGGAAACATTTGAGTCAAAATTGAAATTAGGTATGAACGAAGAAAAGAGCTTTGCAAGTTGCAATTACTGCAGATGCAGAACCTAATGAAGCTGTAAAAAACGATAATGAATACTACAACTATTATTGCTGACCCAGCATTTTTGGTTCCAAGACTCCCAACCTTGTTCCAAATGCTGAGCATTCCTCCATCTGGTGCACACAGGGATAAGATCCCTGTCATCACAAGTATTAGATCAATGGTTGTTCCCATGTGGCTGCACTCTAAAGAGTCTCATACTTTATCATTAGTGGCAGTGGGATGCAGAATATTATAAACTGCCTATGACCTAAGAGCATGTTTTGGTTTTTTTTTAGATAATACATATTCAAATTTTTCCACCTGTATCTTCATTTAGTACAAATTCACTAATAGTGATAGTTTATCTTCATCCTAATAATTTTATAAAGTTCTTTACTAAAAATTGTGCTGCGCTATGTTATTCATTTCTTGAGTCACTTAGTGTTGCAAAATTTCCCTACAATTTCTGTTCCCTTAAAAAATTCAGTCTTTCAGAAAAATATCAACTCATGTGAACATTCATTTCTCTCTCATAAATCAAACTTTTCTTGGATTACTTATCAATATTCCAACATGAATAGAAAGAGGATGGTCTGTTAACCAATAGGTATAATGCTGCCTCAAAAGTTGAAATTTGTATCAAATACAATTTTTACATGAGACGTAGCATGATCTGATGGTGTCCTTTTATTCCCCATCAAAAAATTTTAAACCACCAAAAATTTCGACAAAATCTTACCATTTTTGGCTGAAGTTGGAACAGGTATATTCTCAGTATTAAACCCTTAATATACCCCTTTCTGACAGACCAGTCATTGCTTGGTCATATAATGTTTGCTAAATGCTCGCAAAATTTTGGCCATGAGAGCACACTGCTTATCTGGCTGGGGATTCACAGGTATAGGTGTAGAGCAAGTATCTGATACCTTACAGTGACAAATATTAAACATTTCATGTTTATATGCTTATGTAAGAATTAGGAACCCCAAAAAAAGGTTTCTCTCAGCTAACCATGAAAATCTCACTTACTCATATCAATATAACAAGCCTTGAAAGAGATTCAGAGATGTGTTCTATCCCAGCAAGAAAAAGACATGTGGGAACATTGTAGTAGATGCATCCTGTGTTACAATGTAAAACAAAACTATGACTATAAGGGATTTATGTCACTTTTTCATCATTTATGTTATGACAAAACTATTTTATTGATATATACATATTCATAAATCAGTTCTAATAAAACTCATGTTTCAGTGCTTAACTAGGTTTCAAAGTTGTAAAAATTTAAGTATTTCAACTCTGCACCAATAATTTTAATGTACAATGGATAAATATGACTTTTCTGTGTCCTGTATCCTTTTTGTTTGTAAATATTTTATTAACTTCATAATCTTAGAAAAACTAGGCTAATATGAGTGCACTGGAAAAGACAAAGGCATAAAGCTGAAACTGGCATTGGCAAGTATAGCAGTGGAAACCACTAAATTTTACATAAATATCTTCTGAAATAAAACAATTAAACTAGGGAAATAATGGTCTCCTTTGTTATAAATAGAAGCACACATTTAATTTTCCACACTGATCTAATCCTCTCAAGTTGCTCTCATGTGAAAGACATATGGAATTCTAGTGTTATACATCATGCACCTGTTTGTAGTGTAGCCTGCTTCTAGGAGCTCAGAAAGCATTTACTGCACAAATTGGTGTATCCAAAAGTTTAAAGAATAAAAATGTGTCTTTCTTCTGACTATAACATGCTTTGTTATAGAAATTTTGATACCAGCATCTCACAAGTTCTACCAAAGGCTACAAAGGCATTGACACCTGAAAATCTTAGTATCTTTATGTGATCCTAAATTGGTGCATGTCAACAGTAGGAAATCCTGATCAGTGATGGATAGGCTTAGTAAGTACAGGACAAAACTGCTATCTTTTCCTGTAATCTCAGATTTACTATCCAAGATATATATCTGGAATCATGCACGTAAGCCTTTTCAATCACCTTGTTTATTCACAACAGTACTTAGCACTTGGGGGATTTTAACTAATAAAAGTCAATTAGCATAATAATTTCTCTGGGCATCATAACTCAAGGAAAAAAATCAATAAATAGAGAGGTTGTGTAAAGTGAATCATAACTAAAGAAGCGGGGGGGGGAATTAAAATTGAAACATTTTTTTCTCTAGAAATGACAAGCAGAAAAATTACTAAATGAAATTAATAGTTCAGAGAAATTAGATGGGGTTTTGCTAAGTACCCTTTTTCATGAAAGAAGAAAACACCAAGGGAATTGTACAAAATTGAAAGTCTGAAACATTAGTCTGGTAATAGAAAAACCTTTTCACCCAACAGCAATTAAACTATGGAGTCTCCTACTGCAAGTTATTGCTGGTGCTAATAAAACAGCCAGGTTTCAGAGGAGGATCAAACCTGTAAAAACATTATAGTAATGATATCAGTTACAGTAGAATAAAAACCTAATGAGAAATTTTGCTAGACATGTCCTCATACACCAGAGCTCAAAGTGTCCTTTGTGAAAATGTCCAATCCTTTAAAGCTGTAGTTACAAGTTAAATTTCAGTTGTAGGATCTTCTCAAAGATCACAGGCTCCCTTTAATCTTTTCAAGCTCATATATAAACCTTCCCTCTGTCATCTGGATATATTAGCTACAGCTCAGCCTCCATGCACTAGTCTGTTTGCTGGGGTAGGAGGAAGTGCTAGACTCCTAGGGGGAAAATATTTCTTCCAAAATCCCCTGTCATCTTTTGTTTCCTCTCATATTTTCTTAAACAGGTGGTACTGTCCACTGCCAGGAACAGGTTAATAGACCTCCATTCTGAATCTGTGTGGCAAATTCAGTGTCTGCATCTGTCAGAATCCAGCAAACCTTCTGTTTTCTCTGTCCAGACAGAAATAAATATAGACAAGGTTTCTGTAAGGATATTGTCGGTTTGCCACGTTTTTAAACAGTTCTAAAGCTGCATTTTGACAGCAGAAACATAGCCCCTGTGTTGATATACTTGATTCAGTTAATGTCAAAATGCTCAGTACGAAAACACAGCAAGGGCCCTGTCATATAAATGCATAAAACTCAATGTTCTGTTGCTACTTGTGATTTAAGTACCATTCATGTCTTGTTTTTGAAAGAAATCTGTAGCAAGAGGAATTCACATGAGAAAATAAAAACCCTTACGCAGAAGAGGAAAGACTCAATAATGGCGTAAATCCTTTTGTACACAGGATTTATTAATATTTTCCTGTTGGTAGCATTCTAATTTAGACAGCTCATTAAACAAATGCCAAAGTATTTAATGAAATAACTGATGATAACAAATTAACAGCTTATTCATGATCAGAATTGTTTTGACCCCACAATTATCTCCAGTTCCCCAAGGCTCTCACTGTAATATAACCTTATACCTGGTAAACCAAGCAGTACTTAAAGAATTTTTAATTATAATTATATTAGATATATTGTGTTTTTTCCTCTTTGAGGATCATGCTGAAAGGTTGTGGACTTCATATAATGGGTTCTAGAAGCAATATTGACTCAATTATAATCCATAATAATATAATTATTAAGCTCTAGAAAGGATGCCAGGCTTCCTTTTTCCTGTTTTTAAAACTACAATTATGTGTTAAATCTATACCAAATCTACCTTATTGAGACAGTTCCACAGATATAATAGCATGTTTCAGCAGAGCTGCTCTGAAATCTGCACAACTAGAAGAAAATAATAAACCGTCAGGGTGCGTTTGAGATGATGAAAGCACCTTTTGCAATCTTATAAATGTCTGAGGACATCCTTTTCAATGAAGCAACATTGAGTAACAACTTCACATGCACCTCCTTTGAGTAACCACTTTGCACACACCTACAGTTCATCCTGTTGCAGCATAGATGAGCCCTAACTAATGCCAGAAATAAAGTGTCTTGATTTTTCTCTATTTCATATTTGATATAAACCTTATGGTGACAAGTCCATTGTAAGATGCAAAACATATTTATGTAAGACAAGTCACAAAAGTAGTGTTTATCACATCTTAGAGCATATCTCTACTGAAAGGGATCATGATCACAATTATGATCAACAGTGTAATGTGAGCAGACTGCATATAATTTAAGCAGTTTAAGAACTCTGATTTGGTCTACGAGTAACTTTTCCTAATCAGTGTAAAAATCTCTCTAAGTGATCATTTTAGAAAGTTTGACTGAAAAAAATCCATATAGCCTTGTGAACTTCACAGAGCACTTTTAAATGAGGAGAGAGGAAGGGTTGTAATTTACTTTGTCCATGGCAAGACTGTCTCACATAGCATTCACATAATCATGTTAGGACGTCACAGTCTGGATGGATAGACAAGGAGATGGGTCCTGTTTAGTACCAATATCAGTGATCTGGAGCAGGTCGTGGACTGTTATCACATCAAGTTTGCAGATTACTCCAGATTTGGGGGAACAATTTTGACATAGTAGAAGGCAGGCTGCCATTCAGAGTGATCCAGGCAGGCTGGAAGCACAGGACAGCAGGAACCTGACAAAATTCAGCAAGGCAGATGCCAAGTCCTGCAGCCAGGAAAGAAGGACCTCCTGCAGTAATACAGGCAGGGATCTGACTGCCTGTCTGGGGCATAGGTCTGCAGAAATGCCCCAGTCATGGTGGCAAACAGTGCACTGAGCAAGGAAAGGCAACAGCAGCCCAGGGGTGTATTAACAGTCTGCCAACCCACAGAGGAAAGGGGTCATCCACCTGAACTCAGCACTCACGAGAGCACATCTAAATAGTGTATCTGGTTTTGATCCATCCAGTGCCAGCCAGATTTCAGTAAAATGGAGTCAGTTTTCAACACAGAGCTGCCACACAGTGAAGGGGGCTGGAGGACTGCCCTTATTAACAAGGGCTGGAGAAATGGGGCTTGCTGAGCCTGCAGAGCTGACTCCAGGAGGACCTAATGGGAGTTCACCAGCACATATGAGGAGGTTATCAGGAAGACCTCAATGGAGATGTGCCAGGATCTTCTCAGTTGTGCATAGTGGACAGACAGGTAACAACAGTCATAAATTGAAAATCAGAGAGGCTCCCACTGGATATAAGGGAAAATGTCTTTTCCGTGTACCAAGCAGTGTAGCAGGTTGCCCTCAGAGGGCTTGTGCACTCTTCATCACTGAAGGTTTCCAGCATCTAGCTAGCTAAAGCTGTGAGTAACTTGGTCTGATCCAGTAGCTGATCCTGCTTTGTGACAGAAATTGGACTAGAAATCACCTGAGGTCCTTTCCTATCAGAGTTTTCCCATGACTCTGAGACTAGCTTTTTGCATTGGTAATCTGTGGGCTAATCTATCAGGTAATCCCTGTGTCTATCAGATGTGAAAACCTGTTTATTTTAATTGAAATATGATCTGAAAGAAGAGTTAAAATTTACTATCTTATTTCAGTTAATAAGTACCTACTCACAAAATTAACTCTGAGGTGCTTTTGAAAAATCTGATGTCTACATTTCCAGATTTCTTTACGTTTTATCTATTTTTATTGTTAAATTGTGTCTGCATAGTAAAAAACTTCTGTTCCTTCATCTCTGTTTCTTACTTAATTTTTATTCCAACGATTCACATCATATGTCAAAAGGATATGACCTGTATATTAGATGTAGGACACTGAAAAGAGACAGTGAGATTATTTATTTTAATGAGAGGTACCATAATAATATTATACAGAATTCTCAAATGACTTTGGTCTTCACAGATCACATTTACAGATAAAGAGGTTAATTAGAACTTCCATAAGCTGCCTAAATATTCTGTAAATAAATTCCTTTCCTGGGTGCTCACCACAGACATATTCCAAATACAACTCACTGAGCTCTCTGATCAAGATTGTTTTATGATGCTGTGATGAAACCTGTTATTCATGCATTTTATTTACATATTTATATTCATTTTCTGTACTAATAAAACACCAACATATAAACTAGGTACTGCTTTCTCAAGGACCACTCTCTGATGAGAAAGTTGGCAATCTCTTGAGGCAGCATGCCAGCCTGCATTTTTCTTTCTTAACTTGCACATCAAAGAGGTCAAAGAGTAATATCAGTGAGGACCAAAAGACACTGCCTCTCAGAAACCACAGGTGTCTTATCAGCAAGTGCATCAGCCTTTCCGAAAGGCCCAGACAGCAGGAAATGAGGATCTCAGCATGTTGCTGCCTTTCACTGCCTCCTTGCCCAAGATGCTTTCTTAGTGCTTTAGCTAAAATCCTAAACCGGCCTTTTTACCAGGCTTTTGCTCTTCTTTAATAAGTTTTCGGTGCCCAATCGAGTATTATAAATTGTTGCATTTGATGACAAGTTAGACACACTATAATAGGAGCAGTAGCTGAGTTACAGTCTTTTCCACAGAATGAATAAACCCTTTCTAGCTCTACAATATAGTGGAAACCCCTCTTCAGAATTTCATATTAATGAAATGCACTTCATAAAAATTATGAGAACAGATCAAGACAACCAAACCCTGGTCACACATATGGAGGTAGAAATACACACTTCATTTAAGGAATTGTTTGCCAGAAAATGGTTCTCAGCCATTGCCATTGAGAAAATGCTGAAAAAGTAAAACAGCATGAAAAATTTATCATATTATATTAGCCATTTCCCATTATGTATTATTAGGAACTGTCATCTTACCCTAGAGTCCAGCACAATCACAGATCTCCATTAACTTAGCAGAAGGGCTTTCTTCTCTCCTTGACATAGCTGCTAAACTACACAATACTACTCTTTCCTTCTGTCAGAATACAACTCCATCAGATTAACCATCTGGCCTGAAATACTTTCCTTTCCTGTTCAAAACCTGTTCCATATTCCACCCAGAAGGGTTTTTGACACAAAAGGGCTATTCAGGCCTTGACATTTATCTGGCAGAGCAGACTTCTATCCAACTGCAGATAGACTCACAGCTGTGATGGTGTTCTGCAATGAGTAATTTTCTATCCACAAGAGAAATTGTTTAATAATAAGAACCTGTTTTCTGATTCAGAAGGAAGGCTATATCCCACAAACACGAGGGCATACCAAAAGTGTAATTTCTCTTGTTATTTTTAAACCAATGTCAACTAATCCCACTAGATTTGCACTAGATTAGTTTAAATAATTGTATATAATATATACAGCACATTTCAGAGAAGGAAATAGGTTAACAATTGTAGAGTCTTGCTGCTCTAGATTACCAATGCAGACATTAGCTATAACTGAGCAAGCCATAATATTACTGTGTCATTTAAGCAAAATAAAGATCTGATTTGTAATAAAAGCTACTGAATCCCAAACACACCATGAGAGTTTTGAATGAAAGATACATACAAAACTCTATGTATACTTATACTATGTATAGCTCTTGCTATACCAGTAAGATAATTTTCTTCTTTCTTTCATTGACCTAACTCTAATTCAATCACCCACCAAAAAAAAAGTGAGGGAATGTTGCTAAAAGCAACATGAGGACAGACATTCCCATTGTGGAAAGTTTAGTCATAGCATATAACATTATGCAAATTCCTCTTTGAAAGTGTATTTGAAGTCCTGGATGAAAGAAGACAAACTCACTCTAATTTTCTTGTACAGTAACTACACAGCAGGATTATTTCCCTACTCTTTTTCACTGTATTCAAGCATACAGGGCAACTTTTATTTCAAGTCACCTTAACTTGTTAGTCTTTTGTAGAACAAATAATCAAGCACCTTTCAATAAATACTATTTCAGCTCAAATGCAAGGGAATCTGAATCACAAAATGGAGTCAGTACATCCCTTAACAATCACTGCTTGCCTTCTTCAAAGCGTGTACCCAACAAGGCGATAACTAATTGGACATCCAGTTACTGCTGAGCTCTATGAGGAGCTAGGGGAGAGCTGCTATAATGTCAAGAACCCAAGTAACATCTAGAGTTGAAGTAAATAGATCCATTTTTGGGAAGTAAAGCCACAGGCAGTGTCTGGAGCTTGCTGAGATCAAGACTGCAGACAGAATAGTTCGAGCACCGGGCTGCCAAGCCACAGGTGTGCCTTCACTAGTTACACTCAGTGGAAGCTGTGAGTGCAAAACATTAAGAGACAGAGAGTGCAACAGACCTCCAGTAACTCTATAGACCTGCTTCACGCTGCTGGTGTTGGTTTGATTAGCAACATTCAAAGATTACCAGTGACAGGTCACTGGATTTCAGGAGATCAATGTTTTGGCTTTGACTTCTTCACTGAGATAATCCCCTGTAATAACAAAGCAATACAATTATGCACAAGAACCAGACACCATCAGAGCCTTTGTAACCTGTGCATTTGCCTGCAGAGAGAATGTTTTGGGGAAGCAGACAGGTTTTATCCATCCCTGTTGGCTTAGGGACAGCACACTGTAGCAGAAACACAAGATGGGTAGTAAATGTCCAGTACTGCTTCTCTGTTCAGGTGGTTAATTCCAGCTTACATAATTCCTGGGTTGGTGTCTTTCCTTTCATTCCTTTCAGGCAGAAGATAAATTCTAGATACAAATCTGACCAAAATTCTGAAATCCACAAAAATTAAGATTTGGAAACACATAATAGCTTCAGGACCTCATATTTTTCATTTTCTTCTTTCTTTTCCCTACTACATATTCATTCCTGTCGACACTGTAAACCGGAGACTATATATACTGAAACACATTGTGAAAGTCTCAAAATGACTGTTGGTAACCTAAAAAAAGAGATTTTTGTTTTCAGTTCATCTTATAATTGCTAACATTAGGATTTTTTATATCTTTTACAGCATATGTACCTTTAGATTTGTTGCTCTTTTTCCCATGAAATGCACACCTTTTCATATGCTTTATTTCATTACAGATTTCTTTCTGTTTCTAAGACCAAAGTGTTCTCCCTTTCTAGCCTCATTCATCTTTTGGCAGGCTATGAATTCTTTTATTTCCACTCGATTAGGCTATGGGGCTCTTTTCTTACAACACTGTGGTGGTTTGACCTTGGCTGAGCACCAGGTGCTCGCCAAGCAACTCTATCACTCCCCTCCTCAGCAGGACAAGAGAGGGGAGAAAATAAAATGGAGAAATACCTCATGTGCCAAGATAAAAGCAGTTAAATAAAGCAAAAGCAAAGGCTGCAAACAAAGGGAAAAAATACTTATTCTCTACTTCCCATCAACAGGTGTTGTCAAACCATTTCCTGTGAAGTAGGAACCACGTCATGGTCTTTGTTCTGCCTTTCTTATGAGGAATTTTTCAATTAACTCAAATGTCTATCATTGGGGACCTGGGGATGGGGAGGGTTTGTTTTCCTAAAGAAATGCTTGTTCGTGATAGCTGTGAACTGTAAGAGATTCTACATCTTGGCACACAATTAAGAGCTGGAGTCAGGGAATATAGTATTTATTTGTTTGTTTATTTGCTTCTTTGTTTTTAATTCATGGAATTAATTGGCAACTTACTCCCCACACTGCTTCTGGTCACAGACTTTTGTGAATCTCACCTACTTTTTCAGCTTTAGGCTGCATTACACAGCTCTTATCCATTTGTGCAGTAGCAGTGGTTGCACCGTTGTCTTTAGTGAGGCTTTGTTCACACAAATAATATTTTGCTACTGATGTTGTGAAGCTCCTAGGAAGTAAGTGGGTTCAAATTCACAAGCTCAGACAGGGAAATCAACAGGGGAAAGATGAAAGGCACCTGCCATCATTCTAAGGGGTGCTCAGCAAAGTAATATGAAGCTGGGTGTCTGTATGATTTTGATGGTTGTATTTACTATAGAGTAAACTCCAATGTTTAGGACTTGTATGAAGCTGACAATCCCCCCTGCCTGAGTAATCTCTGACTAGTGTAACAGGATATATTTTGTTTATGTTCTTGCTATTTATCATCAAAACAGCATATATTCTTCTAAATTATTCAAGTTCCTAAAACAAGAGGCAATAAAATCATTAAGATGAGACTATGGGCCATTTCCAGAAGTGAGGTACATTATACATGAAAATAGGGGCAAAATTCTAAATTGAGAGCTTCTGTAATCCATGCACCAGAAAGCAGAGGGTTCTAATGCAGCAAGAGAAGCTGGAGAAACGTGTGATAGAGCAATGCACTCTATACAAGTAATGCCATAATAGCTGCGTGGTACTTCAACAAAGCATATATCAACCTTTTCAATATGTGTATCCTTTCCAAGGGACAGAAATATAATTATGTCAAGCATTAATCTGCAGTCTGAGCATTATATTAAAAGTAAGTTGCTGAAAAAAATGATAATCAATGAAACCCTTTCCTTTTTCCAGAAGTAGTATTGAAAGGTTTACTACTATAGGGCATCCTGAAGGTCATTTGCTGAAGGAGAGCTAAAACCTGGCAGGGGTTGTGACTGTTGTAAGTGCCTAATCATTTGGGATCAGACCAAATCACACAGGTTTCTATTGATAGCATCCTCTGTGGCTGCATGCAGGCCAGCATAGCCCCAGCTGCTTCCTACACTCTCCATTGCAGGTTCAGCATCTCCTACTTTCCATTAAAAGGCACTATTTTTAGGTAGGCAATCAAAAGCTCTTTGCACTTGTTTTAAGGAAAGGTATTCAATAGCAATGCAGGTGATCTGAAAAGTGAGCTGAATACTTAATACAGTCTGAGCCTTTCATCACTTCTACCAGCTAAAATACTACAGTTTCAAGAAAATACCTGGTATCTCTTGTTTTTTCTCCCCTCTCTGCAGACAGACAAAAATTTAGAAAATAAACCACAAACCACTTAGGAAGGTGACAGTATGATTTATAAATTTAGGGGGCAAGGGAAAAGCATTCAGAAAAACAATATACAGCTTTTTCCAGTGGGTACACTGTTTAAAACATGCCTGTGCCATATGGAACATAGATGATTTATAACCACGGGACTTCAAACTTCCAAAATGTATAAAACTATTCCTAGAATATTTATTAAGAAGAATCATTTATATGTAGAAAAGCATATCCTATGCAAATTTCTCCTGTTTGAATGGATAAATAAAAGAAATAATCCATAACTTACAGGGTCAATTTGTTTCTTTGTTCTTAACAACGCGCTTTAACACATCAAATTACCCTTATTTATTTTTTTCCTTATTTGTTGTTTCCTCTTTAAGGCAAGCCTGCAAGTCTCGAAGATGTCAAGAGGTATTAGCAGAGAAGAGGAGGTCACGGGCTGCTGCTGGTGGCCGTGGTGTGGAGCTGACAGCCCCAGCCAGCCGGGTGCAGAAGGCAGTGCGGTGTGAAGAACCACTCCCTCAGCACCACTGGCCACATCTGCACTGCACGCAAAGCAACTGTGCTGCAAAGACACAGAATTAACAAAAAAAAAACCACCCAGAAGACACGAAACAGAAACAGCTGCATGTATGTTTCCCCAAGGTGAGGTGGTGTGGTTTAGCCTTGGGGGCAGCTCAGCCCCACGCTCACTCGCCTCACTCACTTTACCTGCTGATGTCATATGGTGTGGGATATCACACTGCTGGTCAGCTGAGGTCAGCTGTCCTGGCTGTGTCCCCTCCCAAATCCTTCTGCAATACTGGGATGGGGTGTGAGAAACAGCAAAGGGATTGACTCTATGCAAGCACAGCTTAGTAGTAACAAAAAAATTCATGAGTTATCAACACTGTTTCCAGCACAAATGCAAACCATAAACCCATACCTGCTACTGCAAAGAAAATTAACTCTATCTCAGACAAACCCAGTACTGAATTGTAGGCCCATAACATGTATTGTCAGAAAAGAAAATATATATCAAGAGCAGAATAACAGCCGAAGGAGAAGCACAAAACAAAGTTCCTATACAGTTCTCTCTGTGGCAGGGAAAGCAAATCTTTCTGTTCTACCCATTACAGTTAACTAGATGGATTTTGTAGGATAGAAGGGGAATACTTCTTCTGAAACTGATATAAGATATGAGATATATATGAGATATATATGAGATATGCTGGCCCTCACCCTGTTCCCTCTTGTACAGATACATAGACACATAATTTGAGCTTGGTTCCTGCAGACCTGTACAGGGGAAGATCTGATCACCAGGGCAAACATTATAGACCAGGACTGCTCATCAAAGAAAAGACGGCTTCTACCACCTTCCACGGTGGTAAACCCTACCATTTTCAGACACTACCAGTACTATAGTACTGAATACTATTTCTGTTAAATGTGGTGGAAGGTTATTGATATCGCAGCTGTTAATATTCTTTGCAACAATGTGATTGTTACCATGACAGGCATTTTGTACTTATTATGCTTAGAAATAATTATTTTGTGAAACACTCCTTGAATGACTGTTAAAAGCAGGGAAGGGAAACTCAGGAGAGTGAGGGAAGTGAGGTCCAGAAAAAAAAGAATTACACGAGCACTAGCAATGTTTTAAGTGTGTATATTATTCTTGCATTTCAGGAATGTTTATTAGTGTCAGTGAGTCTTGTTCTTTCTGTAGGCTATCATCACAAATGGAACTGCAGTTTTGGTTTATTTCAAATACCTAAGAGAATCTAATTGCTATGATTAGGTTCAATTAAATAGTCAAACTTAAACCTTTTTTACCATAAATTAAGGATTTTATGTTTAGACTTCAAACTTCTACATTCTTATTTGAAAAAAAAAAAATCTGTAAAATATCACTGTGGCAAGCACAGGTCACAAAGTACTTAGGACCACTGATTTCTCTACAGAGTCCCAGAGTTACAGTGAGTCTTTCTTAAATCCTCTTTCAACTCCTTCTTTTTGAATTTTCTTACAGAGAAGAAACCTGAGATAAATCGAGCCTTTATGACACAGCTTTAAGACTTTAATATTCTTACATTTGCACTAACTACTTTGCTTGCTTTTCCTGAATGAATGATGCACAGGATTTTATGTGCTGCTGAATGCCACCTGTTGTATAATTGCTTTAATTATTGAGTTGCATCAATGTACAAGCACATAACACCTTCACCTTATTTTAAAATGGCAGATCTATTTACGATTCCATATGATGATCTTTCCTTGCCATTAGCATCTTAGCTGTCACAATACAAATCCAGAGGCCCTTATTTAGGAGCTAGAGCAGGTCTTCTCTTTCTCTTTATGTACTCTGTGAGGTGTGAAGCAGAAAACAGTCAGATCACTTCAGGGCAATTTTGGGGTTTAAGGTAACATCTAAAAGTGTGGCTGGATGAAATTACATGTCTTCAGGGTCTTTTTAATCATTGTTACTACTAAAATGTGGGGTTAGTTGCAGAGAGAATGGTTTTGTTTTCTTTTATTTAAATGTGGGATCAAAGCAAACCATAAAACTAGGGAAGCAATTTCATACATTTCATTTGACAATATAAATTCAATTCTTAGATCACAACAAGCAGCTGTGAATTGAATGTACATGCTTATGGCTATGGCTGTGATAAAACCTTTGAAGAAAATCACTTCTGTAAGCACATCAGTTGAGGAACAGGGAATATATATTCCACACCACTAGTCTCAGTGATTTTTCTTTAACATGATACTGTTTCATGTTTATCTACAAAAGCGTGTGTAAACATATTTTTTTAAGATGCCACTTATGGTCAGTCTAATGAAGGTACAAAATAAGTATTGCTCAGGATATGCAGTTAAGCTATTATCAGTAAATCATTGATATGAATACTATGCTTTTTAACAAATTAACAAGCCTCACAAATATTTTTTCTCTTTCCAGTGTAGTATTGGAGATTCAGCTGATCATCTATTAAAGCAAATCCCTCTTCACAGTAACCTGAATACCATGGGCAGATATATTTAATACAAAAAAACTCAATAAGAAGTAGAATGGTATGGAGCATATCCCTCAGTGGTCTCTGCACATTATTTTAATGGAAGTTTTACAGGAATGAATGAATAAATAAATTAATGCTCCATTCTCTCCATTCTTACTGTGCCCTTGACTATTTAGGTTAGACTGCAGTCAGACAGAAGTAAAGAACTCCAGATTTCCACATATATTGAAATGGAAAAGTTCCTGGAAATTGAAATGAAAATCCTCAGCTCACTTGTCTGTTCTGTTGTTTCATATGACACCAGAACAAGATGTAACTTTTTCATCTGCTCTTTTACTGTATCATAGATTCACAGCACCAGCCCTCATTTTATCTCTGAGCTAAAATAATATATGCAGCTTTTATGTTGTGACATTAAAATAGGCTTTCCCATGACTGCTACTATTTTATAGCAAAATTTTATTTCCAGATGTAAAATCCTGGAAGTGACCTAAATCTATAGCATAAATCTATTGAGTGAGGCACAGAGTAGCTAAGCAGGAACAAAAAGCATTTGAACAATAGAATGAAAAAGAGTATTAGCCTTACATCCCCATATTACTCAAGACCTAAACTCAAATCCAGGCTTGGATCATAAAAGAAAATTAGCTTGATCTTCTCATTTTGGCATCCATTTGTGGAAATCACAGTACTTCAATGGAGTTAACAGTCCCTGATCAAGAGAAACATGAAACTGAAAGTCCCTGAGTGTTCAAAGCAAGCAGATGGAAGTTGTTCTGGGATAAATTGCCTTCAGCTATTCCCTTCCCTGGGACCATATCTGACACAAGCCAGTGAAACTCATCTTTATTTTAAAGGGGGAGTAATAGACCAGATAAGTCCCGGGATGATAATTGGCATAAAAATTATTAGCAGAACAGACTTGGCATTGACCATGAAATGACAATAGTGCCTCAAGAATATTGAAGAACTGAACACACTTATTCTTTAATACTTATTTCAGTTTAGGATTTTTAAGGACTGAGAATTTCAGTTTCTTCTCATTTGGAAAATGTCTTTAAAACTTATGAAATTATTCAAATTAAATGGATCAACTTTCATGATTTGTGAGTTTGAGAGTGGCAGGCTGACTCTATTATGCAGCTAAGTCCATTTAAATTTATTAATAAAATTTTATTCAGTGTGGGCTTCCATTGGGAATCAAGAAAATAGACATTACAATAAGGAAAGCCCCTACAAGAAGTGAAATGGAAACCAAAAGACCCCAGCCTCATTCAGTTCAGCAAATAATTTTTACCTTCTGGGCTGGAGTGCATTGACCTTACTGAATCATTTTACTTGTGTAACAAAAGGTAATAGAATGTGAATTTAGGAAAAGAAGAGGTGCACAATCTCATAAATAATGCTAACTCCATTTTCCCATTACTATAACTGAATTTCCTCCTATCTTTTATTTATATACTCTAGTGTAAGATCCAATCCTGCATCACCATTTTCTGGGGCTCTTCCTTGAAAGGCTTTAGGGAAGTATCCATCCATTTACAAACAACAAACTATGAAGCCAGCTATTTATACCTCTTATTCATGCCAAATGGAGCTTTAAAGTTAATTTCTAGATCTCAGTATTTTGAAAATGCAGCTACAAAAGCACTTGATATAAATAGTTCAATGTTATTTCAAAAGAATTTTTAGGAAGTATGTTCCAAATAATAAAATGGTAGTACAATGCCTTAAATAAGACATTAGCAATAGACCTGAATTTGAAAATAACTTTGTAAGGATAAAAAGAACCAGGAAACAAAACTCATCCATAAAACAGTATTTTAGTCATTACATATAAGAAAAAGATAAAACTGGAATACCATCATTAAAAAAAAAAAAAACCACAATCCACTCTAACTTGAAAAGGTTTGTTGTTTCTGTTTTTTCCTTGTACTTTCCAGGAGGTATGTAGCAGAAAGATCATCATAGAATCATGCAGTCTCAGAATCAGAGAATAGTCTGGGTTGGAAGGGAGGGACCTTTAAAGGTCATCCAGTCCATCCATATGAGAAGAGACATATTCAAGTAGATCAGGCTGATCAGTGCCCCATCCAACCTGACCTTGAAGGTTTCCAGAGAGGGGACATCTACCACAACCTGTTCTTGTGTTTCACCATGCCCATCACAAAAAAAATTCTTCCTTATATCTAAACCTAATTCATCCTCTTTTAGTTTAAAACCATTAGCCCTTGTCCTATTACAACAGGCCCTACTGAAAAGTCTGTCTTCATGGTTCTTATGAACCCCTTTAGGTCTTGAAAGATGCCATTAAGCTCACCTCAAAACCTTCTCTTTTCACGCTGAACAAACCTGATTATCTCAGCCTTTCCTCATAGGAGAGGTACTCCATCCCTCCCAAGAAAATCTATATCAAGAGTTCAGCAGAATGCCAAATATTTTTGTATTTTAAAGGAAACTTTTTTTGTATTTTAAAGGAAATTTTATTTTCCTTTGCAAATAAAAAGAAAAAGCTGACTCCACACAAGGAAGTACTGTCAGGAAATGTGATCTCTGTTCAATATGTCCCATTAACTTCTAGCAAATAGATTTTCTTTATAACGGCAGCTCTGACTTGTGCAGGAAGTAAGAAGAAAAAGTGTAGCATCTTTTACTGTGATCAGCTGTTTCATTTTTACTGTTTCACTTGAACATGCATAAATGGGTATTTCCTGAGCTGAGTAACTCTTGCAGGTGTGTTGAGCTAGCAGGAGAAATACAGGTTTAAAACAGGCTCATCATAGGGAATCAAGCAACCATGCATCAACTGGCCCATGGCAACTATCCCTAAGTGTGCTCCTAGCCCACAGCAAAGGCCAGGGAATTGGGATTCCAAGTTAATAGCACTCAGTAGGATGGTGTGTGCAGACGGTTCACAGAGATCAGCAAATGCATGGTAACTTGTTCTCTACCATTAAATCCATGGCCTGTTTCAGTCCTATATGTGGTGGTGCACCAAGGCTTTGTATAGAGCAGTACTTTAATATATAAAATTTTGTCTGTGCTTACATAGTTGGCCTAGGCTAAAATGGACTTCCTATATTAAATGTCATAAGATGCAACATAAATTGTGAATACTAGAAGTAACTCTGAGCACAGAATTACAGTATTCCACCTATAGAGGCAGGGCTTTCCTGATTTCACCACAGTCCAACAGGTTTTCATTAAAGTTAGACTATGCTGGATATACACTGATTTTGAGCAACCCATTTTTATTTATAGACTCATGTTTTTCAGTCTGTCTGTGAGGGATCTACTTAGCACAGAAAGCCTTTATATCATTTAGACATTTATCATAACTTATCCTTGAGGCGATGTAAGAACCATTCAACAGTTCAAGGGGTATTTTGATGTCAACAATACTAATCAGAGAGAAATGTGATGTCATTTTCAGAGAAGAACATGAGTTGAATGCCTCTGAATTCGCTGTACAGTGTGAGGGGGATTTTGGGAGACGTGACCCCAGAACGAACTTGTCTGAGAGAAGTCGTGAAATACATGGCTTCATTTTAGAAAACTGAAGAGTAGAAGAGAGCAAATTCTGTAGTTGTTCTTGCAGACCCTTTCAAACAGGTCATTCAGATTCTGCTGGTTACTTCCCTCTGAGTCCCATAAGTTGTGTTTGACTTTCAGAAAGGACATTCAGCCATGATTTGAAGAATGCAATACAATGACAATTCAAGCACTTCCTTTGTTCCAATGGTTAATCAATCTCACTTTAAGCAATATTGTACCTCATTTTAATTTTAACTTGTCTGTCTGCAGCTCCCAGTCATTGGTTCAGTGTTCTGTATTTTTCCCTTGAAGATACTTAAACACTATAATCAAATTATCTCTCAGAGATTGTGGAGTCTCCAAAGGGCATTTTACAGTTCTTTTCTGTACCACCATTCCAACATCCTTTTAGAAAATGTCTATACCAGAGTAGCACATGATATTTCTGTACCAGGCTCACCACTAGAATTAAAATCACTTTGCTGCCTCAATTTGTGGACCCCCACCTATACACCAAAGGATCTGCCAGCTCCTTGCTGCATAGCACAAAGATGAGTTTAGTTACTTGTCCTCTATAACCCCAAATTGACTTCCAACACTGCTTTCCAATATGTCATGCTGCACTCTGACTGTTTTCCTGGTTTTCTTATTCCCTGTAGTTCAAAGATGCTTTGTTTGGCAATGTATCTCTCAGATCAAAGAATATTAAAGCTACAGTGTCAATAAGGTTATTATAACCTTAATTTAGAAGTTGTGAATTTAACTGATGGCAGTTGACTTTACAGTCAACTCTGGACATAAACTGTGTATCTGTGGTCACATTACTATCACAGCATAAAGAGGTACAGCTGTTACATAGACACAAAGACAAATCAGTGAGATAAAGTATGTAGACATGGGTATATACATATACAAACACTCAAAGATTGATATATTGCAATTTTCAATAATATTTACAGCTTGACGCCATTATAATTTTGCTGTTTTGATAAGTTTAAATGAAAAATTCTTCTTCCTTTTTTCATGCATCTGAAATTTTATCACACCATCTGCACTATACAAGAGGCTGCATGCTTCACAGTAATTCTGTTTTCTATGCAAAAAAAAAACAACATACACTGAAATTATATTATCTGTGTAGCTGCTGGAAGTTCTGAATCTGCAATTAACAGCTCTCATTCAGGCAGGCCTCTGCGATTCTAAAGCAAATCATAGAGCTTTTGATAATTCAAATTCCTCAAAGTTGAAGTACTGGGAAGATGTCAGTGGACAGAAGAGCGTTCTAATGTCTTCAGCTTATGATATAATGCAGGAAATTAGAGCATCTTAGTGTTCAAAATATACAGAAGTAAAATAACTGGCACTATTGAGGGTCCAGAGGATTTTGAGTTAGGGGTTTTGATTGGTTTTGTTTCTGGCTTTTTGGAGTTTTTTTTGTGAGGTGTGTGTTTCAGGGATTTTTGGGGGAGGTTTTTGTTACATTTATGTATTATTTATTACCTTAAGAGTTTCTTTACATCACTGGATTGTCTTTATACTAGAGAAGGCCAACTGTGTCAGATGATTTAGGCTGACATGCAGAGAGACATGAGTTTAAGCTGTGACTTTAAGACCTTTTCTCTTGTATTATATAGTGGACTCAGTACAATGCTCATGCTCCACTGAGATTTTGAGGGGAACTCAGATTTATTTGATCCATTCATACTGTTCAAGTTCTCTAAGAAGAAACAGAAGAAAGGAACAGAAGAGACCAAGAATCAGCACACAATAAGGCATAAGGTAAATACAGCCTAGACTATGTCCTTGAAACTGCTGTCCTCCATGTGTGTGGTTAGATAAATTGCCAAATGATCCTGCAGTATAACTCTCACCACACTACAAGGTGACAGTGGAAAATATCCCTACTAATTTGACAGAGGGAAATTCCATAAGGATCCCAAAGCTGACAAATCTGATAGTGCAATTTCATTCTCTCCTAACCTGCTTCAGAAAAAGATAATTTTTTTTTTTAAGTACTTGCAAGGAAGCCAACAGGCCATCTTAATTATGGCAAGGAATGAAAGTGTGATGTTCTGGTTTTTTGGCCCAGCTGGAAGAACATGATGAGTAAACATCACTTCAAAAGCTGGGGCTACAACTTACACATCAGGGACATAGATATTTGAAATGGCTCTGCTTGTCTGACCCCAAAAGCAGGATCTTCAGTGAGCACAGCATACACCCAACCCTGAAGACACTCCTGGGCTTTAAAGTCTTAGTGATTCATAGATCAAACTGCTCAGGGACCTTTGCAGCTCCTTCTCTCTACAGTGCAGACCCACCCTCAGATCATCACCATTCTTTATCCTAGAAAAGGCTAATTTTTTAAAGTTTACAATATGAAACACATATCAAAAATTAGGACATAAAAATATAAAATGCAGAACATGGCTACCTGTACCTAGTCCAATATAACAGAATTTCTGTGTATACAAAAATAACTCATTTCATGCTAATTCCGTCCTTTCACATTTTTAGCAACCATCTATTTATCTCCACAGCTAATGCCCAACAGATCTTCCCCTTCAGGAAAACTGAACTGCCTGGAACTGTCTGAAAAGCAGAACACATTTGGCAGAAATAACCATAATGAAGATAAGTGTTAACAAAACACGCTAAACTCAGTCCGGGACACAGGCTCTCAAACTGCTATTTCCAGCTTCCAGTTGAGAAACTGTTTCAGACAACATAAAAAGCTGTATCTAACACTTTCTGACAGTGCCATATTGTCTGGGACTAACACAAAAAAGGAGGTGTATATGAAAAGGTGAGGATGAGTTCACCTTCATTGCTACTTGAACTTCTAAGTTATCCAAATAATCAGAAAATTAAGAATGAAAACACGGGAATAAAGTAGCCAGCTTGCCTCCCAGCAGCTTCACTTGGAAGATCAATGGGATCTTGACAGTGTTGGTGTCATCTACCTTTAAAACTATTCAGATGTTTGTTTAAAGTGAATTAAAGAAAGGTAAGCTTTAAGAGTGAAAACAAAAATAGCAATAATAGAACAACTCAATCAGGGAAACAAAACTGAATTATAGTCTACAGAGAGTCCAGAAGAGAAAGTGGTGCACTTACCATTGATTGGGACAAATAAAATAGAGTGAATAAAGGTCAATAAAGAAATCAGAAAGATACCAAAAGCCACTGAAATGACAAGAAAAAGGACAAGCTGAAAGCCAATGCAGACTTTAAAAAGAGGGCTGCCCAAGCTTTGTGTAACTGATGGATATATTAAAAACAAGCAGAGAGCTAATCTGCGTAAAGGGGAAGTTCAGCTTTCCTCCTTACTTTTTGCTGAAAAAAAAAATTGATTTAAAATTGGTGTTGCCTGGCCTGAAGAAAACAGCAAAAACATCTCAAGGCTTGAATGCTACCTTTTGCCTGCATCAATTACTTGCACAATGGGCTCACAAGAACAGTCCTCGGCAGGGGTCAAAACTGTCTCCAGGTGCAGTCCCCGGGAGACCTGAATTAAGACACCATGGGAGTCTGCAGTCACTCTACCTCTCTTTGTGCAATCAATTCCTCATAAGTGGACCTAGGGGAGTGTCTCATTTTCCTTCCTCTCACCAAATATCCAGAATAGAAATTACACCCAATTAGACACATCACCAACCTTGAAAGACTTGAAATTTGTTTTCATGTGAGAAAATAAGTTGGTTAGAAAAAAAAAAGCTTTCTTTCTTTAGTCCTATAAAGTATACAAAATATTATTTGCTTGGATTTGTTTCATATCCTTTCATGCAATGTGAGGCCATTCCTCTCATTTTCTAGAAAAAGCTTTCATTATATTCTCAAGCTTTACTCCTAACCAGCACTTGCAAAACTGAAAACTAATGTTATAAGGTTACATGGGATCTGGTACAATGATACCTTGAATAAGTAAAACAAAATGTCTTTTACAGGGGTACTAAAAACCAGTATATCTGCAGACTTGGTTCTTCCTCAGTTCAGGCTAAGTAGGCAGAAGGGCCTCATCCATCTGTGCCAGGAGGGCTGGTGAGGTTGCTCAGGAACTTGACATGGTGCAAAAAACAGAGTCAGCAAGGCAGAAAATTAAGCCATGTGGCCATCCCTGTGCAGAGTGCTAGATTTATTCACTGCTGACTTTTTCTGTGCAGACATACCCACAGCTTTTACTTGGAAAAATCCAATGAGAACAAGTCTGATGAGCTCTATAGACTCCTGCTATGCATAAATTACAAAATTAGGGTGTTCTGATGAAAAGTATATAATTGTTCACAGACTCTGATGGATCTTCTTCCTCAGCAAGACAGCTTTTCCTTCCTACATACACAAAAGAAAACAGTGTCCAGGAGAGAGACTTTTTGGTATATTTTTTATTTTGGGTTTTTTTTTCATTTATTTCATCCTTCAAAATTTTTGCAGAAAGAATATCACAAGTTTTGTTCCCTTCTTAGTATTGCCTTCATTTTGCTGCATGGAATATAGTCATCTTTAATTCTATGTGATAAAATTTTATACAGGATGTCATTTAATTATATAATTACAGTTATTTAATTAAAACGTCTTTTGGAATAAATATACTAAATATTCTGAACTCACCATATTCGTAGCAGCTTTAGTCACAGCTGGTAATATTATTTGCTCTACTTTCTGCCTCCATTTCTCTCATCTTTTATTTCGTGCTTTCTCCATGCTAGAGACAAAATTTTGCACTCAGGGTAACACTTCAACCAGAAAAAACAGTTGAAACCATCTGGCTAAGACCTTGGGTTTTACGTAGAATCCACTGTGATCAGAATCAAGCCGGTCTCCAGGAGGCTTTGGCAAATGCATTTGCACCTGCAAATGGTGACCTTTTTGCAGTTTGCATGCCCTAGATCAGTAAGCAGGTGCATTAATAAACATCTGAAAAAGCAAATTCCTTTGGACATAGCTCATCTGTGACCACTTGAAAAAACTGTTTTGTCTGGTGCTTTGGTTGTAAGGGATAATTTATGAGCTGTGTCCTAGGAGGACAGTCGTCACTTCTGTCTCTTTCATTGCCACAAACACATGAATCTGCTGGGAACACAGCAACACCACTGAGAACAGAAGGAAGACACATCAACAATGGAAATACATCATACATAAAAGTGACACACACACAAAAGACCTATAAATAAAATAACAAATTAGCAACACAACCAGGCAGCTTCCTTGTTGTCAATATCCATCATCAGAGGAGCGAGGGAGGCATTAGACAGGCAATGTGTTGCTCTGTTTCAGCAAACCTGCAGATCCCTGACAGCACTCATTTGATGGTCAGTGCATGTAAGTACCATGGTTCTCCTCAAAAATGCAAATTAATTCTGAGGAGACTGTTCCTGTGCAGAATTAATGTCATGCACATATTTTTTTTTTCTCTTTGCAGAAAGGAGACAGGATATTTATAAACAGGTTCATTCTATCTACCTGAGGTAACTAATTCCCCAGAATTTTATTACATACATTTCCAGGAGGGAGAATTTATTGGCCTCTGAAGCTAGATAAAGAAACTCATGTGAATGTATCTATGTATATACACAAATTTATAAGAGGGGAGGAAAAGAGACAGACTAGGATAAAAGGCCACCAGATTTCATATTATTTTGCTTCCTTTAAAGTAGGAAGTTAATTTATAATGTAAACTATTTGCATTAACTCTAATTTGTTTGACTAGAAAAGAAAATCATCCCTTATTAGAGATTGTTAACTGAGGAACAATAGCGAAGTAGGAAAAGAAAAACACATACATGGAACAGCAAGGTATCAGACAGTTATTTTATTTTATAACACTCTGGACCATGAGAAAAGCTGGTCTCCAATTCTACAGATAAATTCATCATTTTCAGTCTATAAATTCCAATAGCAAGAATGACTACTGCAGCATTTTATAAATGTAATGTAACAAAGAAAAGTACTTGCTTGAAATGGCAGAGATGAGTATGTTCTCATTTTGTCTCAAGGTTTGAGAGAAATTGCTAATGACAGGCCACAAGACTATGTAACTGTAGAATTTTATGAAGAAAATGTAGTAAATGTATTAACATATTATTTTTAAAAAACAGTTTATTTGGAGCTCTATATTTTTCTGAAGTAGCATTTACATCTATTTTTTAATTGTGAGGAAGACAAAAGCTTTCCCATATACTTAAGTAAACATACACAAATGAATACATGTAGGTGAGGGGAATAAAAAGCAACTTCTCTTGATTCTTTACATAGAACAAAATACTGAGGCCCAACATTGAAATTATTCCAATGGTGTGAGACAATTTAGACATTTTCACTAGAAACAAATTTAAAATATGCCTGCCTATCCAAATACTAAATTGGAGATCTGGGGCGAGGTGTGTCTTCACATCTGAAAATACTCTATTTAAGGTCTAAACATAATTTAGTTTACTAGTGCTGTGCTGTGGGATTTAACCACTTTAGCTGCTTTAAAGGAATCAGACAATACAACACTTGTGGCTTTCTACCTTAAACAAAAACAAAGGAAAAAACCATAAAGTGTCACTGTGGCATTGTGCAAACCTATTCATCACACTATCTCAAAAAAGAGATAGCCCAACTGATAAAGTACAGAGAGGGTTACAAGAAAGAACAAAGCCACTGAACAATTGAGAAACATTGAGAAAACTGTTTAAAACTTCAGGATCAGAAACAGTCACAGGTTGTATGTCATCATGGCTTATATATGACACACAGCTTATGATGTCATGATTCTCATAAAACTGAGTCATTAAAAATTACTTTACTGTGAAGTGTGTACCTGAACTCTGAGTTCATTGCTATAACGTGATGGAAACCACCATCAAATGCTGATCTGCAGAAAGGTTCATCAGATGATATTACCACAACACTGTGGATACAACAAATCAATGGGAGTTGAAAAGGCTTATGAAGGTAAGCTTCAATAAACACTCAGCCTCTCCAGAAACCTCTTTTCTACCCTTGTCATACAGGATTCTCTCTCATGGGAGACACTCACGGCTCAGCAGAACTCAGCAGTGTAATCCAGTACAGCTGTCTTTTAAACGTTATTAGCTTTGGAAATTTGGTAGTGCATTTTAGTAAAACAGTCCTATTTTTAATTTTTTTTTNTGATTTTTCCACATGAACTTTTTGTGGCCACCCTGTATGATCTGTGGCTGTGTCCTCCCTCTTTCTGGAGCTAGCCATCACCGGGGGGGGGAAATGTTCTCTGAAGCCATCTACTGTTCATTTTAAGACCAAGCACCCAGAACATCTGATCTTCAGTCAGGTTTTACAAATCAGACCTTGCTTTCTGCTAAAAAAGTTTCCCACAAGACTTTTTTACCAGATGGTGGAAAATTTATATATTATTAATGCTATCCAATTCCATTAGAAATTGTGTGTTTGCTATCTAGGGCAAAGAGATAATTCATAGTCTCCATCTGTATAGAATGTTTGAAGATTTTTTACAGAAGCAACAAAAACAAGTAAGTTTACTCAACAATTATTGCAGAATCAGAGGGCTGTATATCCACTTTCAAATCCATTAAAATTTGTTCCTTCTTTATTTTTAAAATCCAAAATGTAGGTGGGTAATGGAACTCAATGTATCATTCTGGAGTGAATCTAAAATTGTAACACCATTTACAAAATAGATTTTTTTTCCATCAAATTCAGAAATATCCCTAGGAAACCTGCTTGTTTTTTACCTGTGGAAAATGTCACAACCACAAAATACTGGTCTTTTTCATCCAAGTGATGTTGGTATTAATATTAAAACTCTCTGAGGCAAGACGCTTTTATCTATATTTCATTTCACATTTAGATTCAGTCTCATGTTTTACTGAACCCATCTGCATCTCTCTCTGTCTTTCAAATGTTCAGTGGGAAGAATTCTCCTCTCTGATTCATATCTTGATCAAGCTTATTGAAACAATCACATTTTGGAGACCAGCTACAGGTTCTGTAGCTGAGAAGGTTCCCAGGTATGGTAAATTGTATTGTTTTATCCACTTTTCTCTCTATATTTTATCAGCTTAAGAAGATGGTCTAACTGAGGCACAAAAAAATAAAATTAAGAGCTGTTAATATCACAGAGCCTGAAGGAAAAAACTATTGATAATAAAAAATAATCACTAACAAAACAATAGTACTGCACTAAAATATAAAATCAAAACACTGCTCAGGATTTTTACTTTATTGCTTTTGTATTGATATATTGCTGTACTGTATTCCAATACCTCCAGACAAATATATTTAAATCATACTTAATATGGCATACCTATTCCACTTAAGCATCCAGGGAAATCTCTTTTTGGGCTTCTTGGTGCTATATTGATTTCAACGAAAAGCAATTTCTTTAGTCTTTCCAAATAAAAACGCTTCTGATTAAAATAGAAACTCAGTATTTCAGCCTCCACTCATTTGAAAATCACACATCCTGCATCATATGATGGTTCCTGCTAGAATACAGTATATAGATGACTCCTTCTAAACATGAAAACATAAGCCATACAACCAGCCCTTGAGGGACAGTGATGGGTCTGGTCATCCAAATTGTATGTAGCAGACCAGAAAAAGAGGAACTTCTTTAACTTTCCCAAGCACTGTATTAAGACACTCACACTCATGTTACAAGGCTGAATGAGGCTTTTAATACATAGACAGTACCTCTTCAGACAGAGTATCTTCAATTTCCACAGCATCAATTTGAATGTAGAGAAGGGTTAGGAGAGGCTTTGCGCAGAGAACCACTCTAGAAACACTAGAGCTTTGTGGCACATCTCATTTGTGAAGTGCTATACAAAGGAAATTAAGGCAACAAAGGCTCACCCTTGTCTTCACAAGTAGAAATGAGCACAAGAGCCTGTTATTCTTGGCAGAAGAATATTGATAAAATTCACAGAAAATGTAGAGGAATCAGCTTCACAACATTGTTATGCAGAACGGTGTGGGGGCCTCCAGTTTCACAATGGCTCTGAAGCAAAGGAGACCAGTGATGGGGGAAAAAAGAGATGATATTTCCCTATTGGTGTTTCCAAGTTCTCTGAAATTCTCCCTTCTAGTGCCTTTTCCTTTTTTTTTTTTTTTGGCACACTTCTAATAGATTGAAGAAATCATCTGCCAAATTATTATTATTATTATGACAGAAAATTATTTTTTTCACTGGTTGCAGTGGAAGAAAGAAAAGGAAGATACATAGGTCCCATGTATTCACATGATGAACCATGTTTGACAGTCAATAACAGTGTTAGTCTGATCCACTGTCTGGCAAGTTCTCAGGGAAAACAAGCTCTGTACCTGAAAAACACAGACTGCTACCTGATATTTGTAGTTAACAGCGAGATGCACCTGTTGCATATAGGTAAAGACTTATAAAATAAGGGTTTTGTTTCCCTTGTAAAATGATGGCTCAAGCCTGCAACTTCAGCTAAGTAGAAGAGGACTGTGGGAGGGGGAAAGGGGTAGAGAGAGGTGAGAGATGTGCTGTGTGACTGCCACATGTCCCCATCGTGGGGTGTGGTGGTTGCTTGGCTTGGGCTTGTTGTGCCTTAAACTGTGTAAACTGGTCACTGGCTAACTGCTCAAAAATGCCTGGTTTTGGCAATAAGCAGCTCTCCTTTGCACTGCCTGGGCACTCTGCATCACTCTGCAACATCACATAAAACTAAGAGATCACAATGACTGTGGCAGCAAAACCACCAATCAACAATCACCACAATCAACAATCGTCAAATTTGGCACAAGAAGAACACTCTGAAGTCCTGTCATGCCAAACAAAAGCTTTCCTTCCCCAACAGAGAATGTTTGCCTCTCTAATATTCAGAAATATAGAGATCATATTAATGATCATGATCTGTTTTCATTTTATACTAGGTTATATATAATTAATATTTTCAAGTTTCTTTGCTTAACAAGACATCTAAATTTACAATTTTTTAAATGGAAGATTACAGTAGTGTAATCACTGAACTTATGGCAGGCCTTCAAGGAAAGGCACTGATTGCATTAAAACTACAAGAGCTGACAACAATGAGTCTGATTCTGACAGGAGCTTTAGCACTTTCTAACTTTAGCAGTGCTAATTAATGATTAGCAAGCTTCTGTTTCACACAAAAATCCTGCACTTTCCAAACTTATTTTAAAACTTTTTTGTACATATACTAGCAACACATTATATCCAGAAAAACCTAAATATAATATCCCAAACATGGGGAAATGTAAAACAAAATATTAATCTGTGACCCTGAGGAAGTTTTTTGTTGTTTATTGTACTTTGACTTATTTCTTTTCCTGATAAAATAATTTGCATAAATGTTAGTTCTCTCATCATATTATAGTTGGATAATTTAGGGAGGGGGTTTATAGAGCCTTTCATTGTAATAAAAACAAGTAATTAAACAAAAAAAAAACAAAACAAAAAAAAACCAGCCTTTGACTGAAGTCCCAAATCAATTCCTACTAATCAATATAATTAAAATATCTTTTTCATGTATATTAGAGAAAAAATTTTAAATTACAATTTCTGTTCTGTAGCTATGGTGAGTGAAGCAGGAGTTAAAATAGCAGGAAAGTTTTAAAGAATTATCTGTCTTATTTTCCAACATTTAAAAGTATTTCCTGGCACAGCTCTGAAAAGTAACTTAGAGATTCCTTGCTGCCCAGGGGAAGAGCATAGTTGTGGGGAACTTTATAAAAGTTTAATATATGTAACTAATTTTTCAAGACCTCAGAAAGATTAGCAGTGTTTCATCTAAGCAGCCTGCAGTCACAAATACAGTGCTCTGCTACAGCTGTCTGCCTGCAGCAGAAACTGTGTTAGGTGGGTTTTGGCCTCCAGCTTCACCTCATTCTACCTTATCTTGTCTTTATTAATTCAAGCATGTGTACTTTGCCACCATCATCATCATCATCATGGTGATGAGGTTTATCATCACCCCTTCTTCGGGACATGTGTTAGTCCTTACTCACCCTAATTGCCAGCACCTGAGCCCATTTCTGCTGCATTCATCTCAGGTAAGGCATCTTCATTCTTCTTGTTGCTCTGGCAACTTGCAGCACCCGTGCAAGCGCATGGCAGGAGCTCACAGTGGTGGCAAAAGCAACAGAAAAGGTTGTGACAGCTCCATGTATGCTCAGCATTTCTTAAGCCTGGGCCTCTCCCTTAGGTCACTGGAGCCACATAAAAGTCACTCATTCTGACAGTTCACAGACAAGGCCAAGACATCTGTCCTGAAACAGCTGTGTGTTCTTAGAAATAGTTAAGCACAGCCAAACAGCACGAGTTCCATCACATGGGAAATTTTCCAATGAAAATAGATTCTGAGCAAGCTGGAAAGGCTAGTACAGCTGCTGCACTTGAGTAAACCTTTTCTGTTTTGCTAATTTTCCTTAGTCACCCCAAATTAACCAGCTAGATCCATTCATCCAATGATCACTTTCCAGTTTATACTTGTACAGCTATTTTACATGAGTTATCTTCAAAACCTGGAAAAGGATCAAACCACATACAGAGTTTCTTTTTACAAAAGATCTAACACTGTGAAACACTATAAATCCATTGGGTCAGACAAAGTTTGGCATATAGACAGACAAGAGACAAAGCAATAATGATTAATTTTTCATAACGTATGATGTTTTCTGTTGGCCTTATTTGTCCCTTGTTTTTTACAGATTTCTCTAAAATGCCACGGCACATCAGCTCACCCAGATAGGACAGTAGGCATTTTTAATGCATAAGAGCATAATGTATTCCTTTCAGAAAAAATTTACTAATTGTGGGGAAAGGACAGAAAAAACTGGAAGAAGCAGAGCATAAAATGTTACAAATTAAATTTTATGAAAGCTATGCCTGCTGCACAGTGAGGCATCGCAGTTCATTAGTTAGAATTCATACCCATCTATACCCCAAGGATTATGTTGTCCAAGTCAGTAGAAATTTAATGTTACATCCTTGCCTAACTTTTCTGCCACATGTTTAACATCAGCCAAAAGGGTCATGATCATTATTCAACAGCTTTCTCTTGAGGTGAAAATATTTTTGAACTCTTTTGGAGCCCCTCTACCAACTAAAACATCATCCTCACTGGCAGGGTATGAAGTCAGGCATGAAAAGTCTTTCAGGCCTCTGCAGTTCTCTGTTTGAGCTGTTATTTTAGAGTGCAATAACAGATTTGTTATTTTAGAGTGTAAGACAGCCACTTGCACAGCAATGTCTCCCTCACAGCAGGTAAAGAGGAGCACTTTGGGGTGAGTCCTCACAGACTGGGAAAACCTCTTTCTCCACCAGCTTCTCTCAAACTTGCTGTTTCAAATAACCCTGAAGTTCCTGTAGAGGCATATGAATTTGTCTACAAGCATTATCTTGCCAAATTTCTTTTTGCAAATGCACAATTTCAATTGCTCCTAGGTTCCAAATGCAAGTAAAGCTGCCTTATCTGTGGAAGTGCATCCCTCCTTTTCTTTCACATTAGCTTTTGATCACTGAAATTCTCATGGATATGAATGGTGCCTATATCTTATGAGGTAGTGACTTGGAAAGAGATAGGAATGTGGATAACAGGAAAAAGCTTTTGACCTGAAAATATCTGTTGGTGGGCAAATGGCCTGTGTTTTTCTTTATATCACAAATGTGAGCAAATACTGAGATGAAGGATTCTTTGCATAAGGAATATCATGCAAGTACCATAAAATATTCTGCTTTTCTCTCAGCTAATCTGGAAGTTCTCAAGCTTTAAAATATCAAACCACAATAACTTTCCATGTTATCTTAACCAAGTCATTGTCCTTACGCATTTGTGGATGTGAAAATGATGTTCCATTGCAAGGTGTCCCTAAAGTAAACTCGAAGACTAAGATTTTCTCTGAATCCAGTTTTAATTAATCAAATGCATGTTGGAAAGTCACTGGAGAATATAAACAAGGGAACTACATCCAGCTGCTACAACACCTTAGTTACTGGAATATGAACAGGTATCCTCCTCCTATGCCCCTCACCCCAATCTACAGAAGATTTCTTCTTACTACAAGAAGGCTTTCTGTACTCACAGGATGATGAAAGGAGGCAGAAATTATTTGTCTCTGTTCCTTCACATGTTCTTATGTGATTCATAATACTGAAGTTTACTTACTGTGCTGGGGGAATCTGTTTCTTGGTTAATACTAAGGTTTTTAAATCATATGTTAAAAAACTGATACAGAATTATACCACTAGTTATTTCTATACTGGCAATTATCAGAGAGCAAGCCTTTCTTTAATTAGTTTGCCCAAAAAAGAAGCAGAGCAAAATAGTTTGTGTTTCAAGAGAAATGCTACTGAACTTATAAATTGTTTCCATTGACTTTGGATGGATGTTTACGTGTGAGCCTGCATGACCAGACAGGTAAGGCTATTTTCTATCTCTGCCCATTAAATTAGAGCGAATTGAAGTTAAAAGAAGAGAGGAAAACAACTTTATGAATAAACTTATGGTTTGTTTTCAATTTCTAATAGGAACTTTGGCTAATGTGAGTTCCCCTAATCCACTTATTAATGCTTAAAATCTTCTAGTAGGAAAAACTATTACAAAGTTATATCAAAATGGAAAACAACTTTATTTATAAGATTATAATTTCCTTCTGTGATGTGCATAGTTAAGTACATTGTGCCATTTATGTAACAAAATATTTCAGTGGCATAAGTTAGTTTTACTCAGTTAAAATTATAAAAATCCCTTCCTTTGAACAAATATCTATTTTCATAAACAGATTCACTAATTCTTTAAGGGGTAGAATATTATTTTAAACTACTATTATATTGTTTAAGAATTGTGATTATAAAATCAGTTATCTTCAAGTATTCCTGCTGCTCCTCAAAAGAGATAAATCCTTACATTAAGAAGAAATCAATGAACAAGCAGTCGAAGTCACATTGTTCACATTAGACCAGAAAGCACACAGCCATTACATGCATAGGCAGATAAGCTGCACACTTCTGAGCTCCTAAACTTCATAAATGCATTCTATTTTGTGATGATATAGACTTAACTATCACATCTTGCATTTACTCATTTTCAGTACCCAAAGAGAATTATCAAAGAAAGGGAGTACTCTCTACTAAAAAAAATCTATTGGCAACAAAATCCCCCATTTAAGACAGAGAAATGGAAAAGGTTCACTTAGATCACTTAATCAAGTCTTCCTGAAATATGATTAGGGAAAAGTTTGGATTTATTCCCAAAACTCTTACCTAGGCCACTAAATGGTCAAAAATACCTTAAAACAAACCTACTTGTAAGAAATCCCAGAAGTCATAGTAAAAAGTGCTAAAGAAAGAAAGAAAGAAAATGGGTATTACAAATTTCAAAAATTACTAAAATAGCAGTTTAAAAAGGTGGAATGCCTTTAAAATGAAAGAGGTTAGGTTCAGAATGGGCAATAGGAAGAAATTCTTGACCTTGAGGGTGATGAGGTGCTGGCACAGGTTGCCCAGAGCAGCTCTGAGTGCCACATCTGTGGAGGTGTTCCTGGCCAGCTTGGATGGGGCTCTGAGCAACCAGTTTGGATGGGGCCAGTACAAGGTGTCCCTGCCCATGGTGCCCATGGCAGGGTGGCTGGAAACAGAGGATCTTTAAGGTCCCTTCTCACCTAAGCATTTTTTGCCTTTTGGAGTTTTATAGCAAGTGGATAGAGACTTGGATGACTTAAATTTTTCAGACAGTATTTCTAGAACTTAATGAGCTGTGTCCAGGGACAATGGAGAGTTATGATATGATTTCTGTGACTGAGTAGAACATCATTAAGCTGTTAGAGCACTTTTATATCATAATATCATAATGTGTTTTCAAACTGAGGATGAAGATGTTTTAGCAATATAAATGTTCTGTTAATAGAAAATATTATCACTGTGTATTCTAGGACTTGCCCTTTTTTCAGGAAAAAAGATTATAAGAGAGGCTAATAAAGAAATAGATATAGCTTAGTTGTCAAAGTTAACATATTTGATTCCACTTTCCACTGAACTGGTAGTGGACATCTCGCTCAGGTGGTAGTGCATCCCACCTCCCCACCCAAGGCTGCACTATGATCTGAGAAACTTTTTCATGCTGTTGCTTTTATATTAAACCTAGTTTTTCAGATTACTTTGACAATGATTTTTTTAAGAGACCTTATCACACTCATTTTTCATACCACAAGATGACCAAGATTGAACCCCATACCTGAATATTCACCCTGAGATAAACATGCTTATACTTACCTGTATGAATATTACTTGTAGCTTGAAAGAGTTCTGATTTGAGAAAAACAGCTATTTAAACCATTTGGAACTCCCAGATGTATATTAGCTTCTATATAGCATATTCCTGCAGGGATCAACCCACCTGTGCTGTGTCATTGTTCTACCTAGTGCTAGAAGAAGTCTTCTCTGGAGGGACCAGCTCAATCAGTATGGTCAGGGAGTTCCTAATGTATGTTTCATAAAAGTTTAACACAGAACAAATTCCCCTACAAATGTGGTTTTCTTACTGAAAACCCCAGTCAATTCAGTGTTCCAATACTGAGTCTAGCATATAGAAATAGGTAGAATTTAAAGTTCTGTGATGTATAGAAAAGCTTTTAACAATGTTTTACTAATGAGAACATTTTTAGATGTTAGTTCTGTTCTGTTACATTCCAAGACCGCAATTTTTTTCTTTTTTTCTCTCCTTTTATGCTTAACCCTGTAAAATATGGTAAGGTTTACTAACATCTTTCCCTTGAACACACACAAAAAACCCACACACACACACACACACACACACACACACATATATATATATATATATATATACACCCCTTTATTTTCCCTTCTTTTCCCATTCATTTTCTCCCTGATTTCCATTGGAGAAAAAAAAAAAGTGTCATATTGATTGCACAGGACATGTAAAATACTCACTATATCCACACCAGTCTGGCAGAAAAAAGACTAGGCAGTTGGCCTTGTCCTACCCTGAGGTGAAGCTGGATGAACAGGAAAACTATGCACATGACATGAGAAATTGCTGGACATGTCAGAGATGAATCTAAGAATCTGATGAGGGTTACAGATAGTGCCAAAAGGAACATCAGGACTTGGCAGATGGATAAAAAGGAGTTTTGTGAAAAATGATTGGATTTCACAGATAATGGAGGGGAGTATTAGGACCTTTTGGAGAACAGATTCTTGCAAGGCCAGCAATGTTTAGATGACCATATGAATAATACCTTATGAGACACAAATTAACTTGGTTTCAATACTTAAAAGCCATATTTGTGCAAAAATGTATTCTAACTGGGACCAAGGAAAAAGTTAGCCAGATTGTTTATTATCTGCTGTTAGTTCAAGAGCCTGAGGGACCAGTTTATACTGTAAGTTCTGGATCATAATAAGACCAAGGAAGCAGGTCTCTCCATAAGGAAATGTTGCCTTAAGGTGAGGCTGAACAGAAATTACACTGTTCAATGGGGAAATGATGGGAGAAGAACGATCCATAGAAGGGTCCTTCTCCTCCAACCATCCACTCCAGTAGGAGCTGGGAATTGGAGATGACAAAGCTACATCCAGTAACTTTTACCTTAAAGGTTCACAACATGTCCAAGGGCACCAAATTATTTTAGGTGATTGAAGAATTTAACCTTCAGGCCAGATAAGGACTGCTGTGTTTTAATGATGTCATCTGGATGGCTTCCCACAACCCAATGAGACTATGTTAAATTAGACACTTCTGCCTACATTATGTACTGACTCATTAAAGCACCAAAACAGTAGATGAGATCAGTGATCTTCTCTAACTATTTACAGCTCTGTAGTTTCAATTTTTCACTTTTAACATTTTCCATAATTGATATGCAGTGCTTTCCTATGGATAGCTCAGATTTGTTGTGCTTTATGAAGAATGGCAGCCTTTTGAGTTTCCTCCAAACCTTTAAACTAAGGATGTGTATGAAAGGACAGAGCTTGTTAGAGAGCACTTTGAACAGCAGAAAACTATCACTCAAAACAGTGGCTTGATAATGCAGCTGAGGCAGTGAGTTATCTCAGAATGAACAGTACCTCACCCAATTAACCTGGTATCAGAGTGCAAGTCCATCTGAACAAAAACAATAACAACAACAATAACAAAGAGAGACAGCAAAGAGGGAGGCTTTTACTCCAGGGAGATTCTCTTTTTCTGCAGCCTTTCCAAGCACTAACCAGTGCAGATGATCAGTGCAGCAACCTGTTGCAGAGATCACCCATGGTTTGATAAGGTCAAAGCAAAGCCATTCTCCATCCTTTCAAAACATAAAGGTCTGGAAAGAAAAACTTGTTAGCCAGAATGACACAGTCTAATTATAAAGAATGTAGCATCTTTGGCCAGAAACTGTTGAAAATCCTGGTTTGCTATTTTGTTACTGTACTAAAAATACCAGCAACTTTTGCTGAAGTTTTGAAAAAGTTTGGTATAACAATTCTTCCTATGAAAGTAATGCCTCAATGAATAAAGCCTATTGTCTGAAAACCTAGTACTGACTGTCACCCCCTTCCATGCATCCACAAAAGCAAAATTTGAACAAAGTTCTTATTAAACAAAATAATATTTGGCTGTTAATACTGGCAACTTGAAGGCAGAAAACTCAGAGGCATGACATAATTGAAAGTAAATGATGGATCCTATTGGTCACAGTGAGACAATTGAAAGCCTGCACCACTTCAACTGATTCAAAGTAGCACACACCATCCACTACCCTTACAGACCCTGATATTAAACCTCAAGCAACAGAGCCTTTCTGTAAAGTAATTTAGACTGAAATTTACCTTGTGCAATATCAGGCTCCAAAAGTTTTATGCTTTCTGAATCAGCAGCAGCAAACTTCCAGTATTACCCTCTATGTCTAAACTGCAATTCAGCTGAATTTATCAGGGGATTCAGGCACTGCTCTTGCTACACAGGCTGTGCTATGACTGCAGTAGGGTTCCTCTCAATCTGTTGCAATTTGCAGGGAGTAAGTGTCCTGTATAACATGCAAGCCACTCATTCCACAAGAATTTCTCACACAGCAACATAAGGCCGGGGNCCTATTCCTATTCTCATACTCCTGAATGGAAACAGATGTGAGATTTTTACCATCAAGTTGTAGACATACAACTGTCCGGAAGGGAGGCCAAGACAAAAATCAGCAACATTAAATGAGGCCAAATCCATTGAAGACTGAGAGGGCTATTTGCTTATAATTCTTAAAGCCAATGAATAAGAAAGGACTCTCCAAATGGACTGAATGTATCCTAATAGCAATTGTTTCCCAGTACTCAGTTTAAATAATCCTTGATCCAAATGGAGTTAATTCCATCTTGTCCTTGCTCAGCAGACAGAGAAAAAATTGCACTATCTTTTTATAACAGCCCTTAAATACATGAATATAATTTCATGACTCAACCTCCTCTTTCCTAGACTAAATAAATACTCTTATATCAAGCTTTCCTCATAGATCCTATCTTTTAAATCCCTGTGCTGTCTCTGGGCTCTCTCTTGGACTCTGACGCATTTTGCTCGCATCTTACTTTAAGCCCGTTAACCAAACAGTGGATAAAACATCCTTTCTGAGACCTTACCATCCCTCATCAAGTTATTTTCTCTTATAAAATATTCTTAGTAATATATATATATTAAAATTACCTGGGTTTACCTCCTTTTCAATAGTGATTTAAATTTTTCTGTAACAAGTCCAAGGTGATGCTCATTCTCGTATCCATTTTATTTTTAGGATGGTTTTCTGTAGGGTCTGACTAGTACGTTAAAAAGAATAGTTTTTTCCTCTCACTTGGCAATTTGTATTGTCATCCTCTCAGAGAGGACTGCAGATTCCTGATTCCCAAAACCACAGGGGCCTGGCAATGTTCTGTGAGTACTTAGTAAACCCTTGTTACGTTTCCCACCCCTTGTGGGATGAGAACCTGCACTTGTTAGGAGCAGTGTCCTCCTCTAAATGAAGCAAGACTCAGGAGTACTGCTGAGCACTTGGACACAATTACCAGTACCAATACACAGCCATGCCAGCTCCCTGGCATGATCACAGGGAGAATTTGCTCCCATAATACCTTATCTTCCCATGCAGTTCCAGGGCATGGTGTGGGACAGGTCAGGCACTTATCCTTACTTTAATTGGAGCTACACTGGCATAAGGGAGTTTAAATGCACAAGAGTAGACTTCAGTGTCTAGAAAAAGTATAGGGTACACTGGATAGATATAGATATGTAGTAGATATAGCCAATATTCATCTGTATTAGTCCTGTTTTTAGTACTTAAAAAAAAATTGTAGAAAAAAAAAAAAAATTAGTGAACTCCTTCAAATGTAAAGTACAGTTAGGATGTGATGAAAAACATAAGAAGATAAGCACATCTGCTCACCTTATTACCACTGTGATACATTGCCTTAACGTTGGGATAATCTCCAAGTTTCTTTCAGCTACATGAAGCAATTGTACAGACAGAATAATCATCACAGCTTGAGAGACATGGGCTTTATTCAGCAAGCAGTGAAGAAGTTTTGAGACAAAGGTAGCACTCTGAGTCCATGGCACTGACTTCTACACAGTTTGTGAGACACCCTTTGCCCAAATATTGGCTTATCCAGTCCTTCCCTGTTTGTGCATTTGATTTAGCCTTGATCAAGTGTAGCTTTCTACTCCTCTTTTGTCAAGGGGTAAATGAAATCTGAACCAGCCCTTGAATGTGGTGGTAATTCTCCCAGTTTGATGTCAGACATAACACTTAAAGTGCCTTCCTTTCCACTATCCAAGACATTAGCAAAGAAAGCGGAACAAAATTGGCCACAAACAAATCCAGCTGAGCACCCACCTGGCAATAATTTCTCATCAGCTGCATTTCCTTTGGGCTTGCAGTAGTAGGGGCTAGAAGGAGTAATGGAAATGGGTTTTTTGACAAACTATAGTGATATGTCTCACAAAGCAAAAGGACTATGGGAACTGGTGCACAAGCAGTGATTTAGTCTAAAATAAGACTACAGCAAATCATATTATTACAGCAATGAAATATGAGAAAACAAAACGGTAGAGGACTGAGTTTTCTAATGTTCTGAGGTAATTTTGAACAACTGTGTCTTCTTACACATGTGTAAAGTCATATGCCACTGCAGAACTACCATAAAAGTCCACTATCAATTTCCAATTCAAGATTTTGTCTGAGACATAATTTTCTATTTATTTTGTTCAAATACTTACTTACACATAAATCCATGTCTAGCTTCTATCTACTACTTTGACTGCAATCAGAAGCTGGTGTTTTACATTATGTCTCCTCCTCTTATTCTCACATTAATGAGAAATGTTAAGGAAAAATATATACTTCTATCAATGAATATTTAATACAAGATATTAAATCCTTCAGTCTGTGTATAGAACAAACTTCAATTAATAGCAGTGCAAGTTCACCCTGTACAAAAATTGATAATTTTTGCCCATTTGAACCATTTAGATTTCCATCTTTACCCAGAAAAGTCAGAGAATATGCACCCACTGTATTTTAGCACAGATTTGTAAAAACAGTCAAGGACACATGATATAGATTTGACAGCAAGTCATTTACATTTACAGAGTCCTTCTTTTTTTCAGGCTGAATGTGATGGGAATTGTAAAGCAACCTACAATGAATTCCAAGGGTTCTGTGCTGAAATTTTGAAAATCTTATAAAATAGCTATCTTTAAATACTTGGCTTTTGTACTCTGTCACTATGTAAAAGAATTGTATCTATAACTATTTTAATAGAGTGGGTGACAAATTATATATATATATATTTATATATACATAAATTTTATGTATGTATACAGTAACAAAAAGAATAAATACTCAATGAGAAATAATAGTAACAGTTGTAGTAACAGTGGCAACAATTATAGTAATAATAATGCACACCAAGGTTTTACCATTCAAGCATTAAAATTATCGAGAGCTAAATGCTGAAATATATGAGGAAAAAAAAAACCTGACCTAATTCTCTTCTGATAGATATTTATGAAATAAAAGTCAACCTAGAGCAGCAGAGAATATAGTGAAATTTTATTCACAAACATACAGTTTCACACCCTAATAATTCTTATGCATAGGCTGATTATTATTCTCAGATCTAATCTTTTTTAACAATATACCTAATCTGTAAAGCCATAATCAGAGTTGGCGTATGAATTTTTCAATAAAGATATTATTATTGATAAATAGGTACAGCACTGCTTTTTGTTCTGTACTCTTTTCCCTCATACATACATTGTGATTTTCAGTTTGCACATAATATTTTCTGAAGAGCACTAAAAATTCTGTTGTGCCAGAATTGACTGTACTCAGTGTTGGGGATTGTTTTTTCCAGTTGTCAAGAGGAGTATATGTTTGTACTGTAATTAGGGCAGATTATTCCTATGCTTAAAATTATTATAACTTTAGCAGATTTCTGAAGTGAGGAATTAAGATGCCATTTTCCACATTATTTCATGTGTTTTGCAGCAAAGAACCAAGTAAGCTTTCCATATATAAAGAGTACGATAAGGCAGCTCCTTTCTGCTGGTAACATATTAATATCTTAAATACTTTCTTTAAGTAAATTCAAAAGGTAGGTACTTAGTTCTTAGGATAAAATTACTTCTTTATTTCAGCCTAAAGAATGTTTTCCTTTCCTCAATTCACCTCTCATAGGGCTCCTTGACAGATAACCTCTTATTTGGGCAGCAGAATCCTGTGTCATTTTGTGTCCTCATTAAGATTTTAAAAGTACTGGTTATTATAATCAGTAGTGGCTATCCACTATGGCTCTTTTGTTGTTTTTTGTTAGCTTGTCAGCTAGATCTCCTAAGGTTTTCTGCAATTACCTCTTAGAATTAAAGCTTTATTTGAAGTGTTATAAAAAAAAGTGTTAAAACAGTGCCTTTCAAAGTTATAACTTAGAAAATCAGATGGTGTGAAGCAATAACTCTAAAATTTAAGATGAATGTAGCATTTTGTTACCTGTTATCTTTTTTCTCTAATTAGAAACATGTTAAGGAAGTCCTTAAGGAAAGTTCTGGAGAGCTCAGTCAGTCATTTTCTTTTGGTGATTCCCAGCTATGTCTACTCAATTCATTCACAAAATCACAGAATATGCTGAGATGGAAGGGACTCATAGGGATCATTGACTCCAGCTCCCATCCCTGCAAAAACAAACATGCTGAGGAAAACCAGGACTGCTTAAGCAACTGGCATATTATTTTGGTCAGGAAAGTAAAGAAACCAGCAGCAGCACAGTGACAATATGACCTAACAAAAGAGAAGTAAGTTATAAGGAGCTGCTTTCTAAATACATGTTAATGAGGCAAGAAGTACTGCTTTTAAATTGCAGTATGGCAACTATTGTAATGAATGACTCTGCGTTCAATAAATTCTGAATAGAATAAAATTCTGTTTCTAATAGCATTTAAAGCATCTCACATTTCTAAGGAATTCATTTGTTTACAACCTACATTGTTCTGAAAATTGCATTCCTCCCTCTAGAATAACAGACCTTCAATTTTTTCATAAGTATAAAGGCCAGAATTTTCAAAGTAGCTGCTTCCAATTATCACTTAAATTTTAAGGCTAGATGGCCTATTAAGCTGTTTTGAAAAATGTAGCCAAAAAAAAGATGTCACAGTAGTTTACAGATTGCTCACCTCTTCTTCACTAAGCCCTCCTACTTTCCTAATTGACTCCACTCAATTACCTTTTGTGCTCTGCAAAATGTTACAATCCATCACATTTATAGTGTGGGACTCTTAAGCAGATGATTCAGCATTGATGTTCTTCAGCCTGCATATATCACAAATACAAACTGCAATGAGCAGAAACCAATATTTGCATAATAGTGCTGGAAAATTACTCAGAGGTGACTCTTATGGAATTTGTGTGTTTTACTTTTAACAGTATTTACCACCAGTACCAAAACAGAGGTCAAATAATAGGAAAATATGGGGCTGCCTGTGTTACTTCAATTTATGCTGTGTGCTGTGTCCTGTTTACAAGCAATGTTTTGAAAGATGTCAGATCTCCAAAGATGTTTCCCTTTTTCCCTGTTTTATCATGATTTAGGTTTTTCCCCTTCTATTTTAGCAAAATGTTAAACTTCAGGAAGGCAACTGAGTGAAAATTAGAAACTTAATTATATGTTGTTCCTTTAATGTGAAGAAAAATGGTTACTGAAGTGGTTTTCTGGACCAGTAAATCCTCCAGTGAGGCATTACCTTTTCCTTGCTCAGCCACTGCTATTCAACTAACTCTACTTCTTAGGTTGCTAATATTATGTTCTAATACGTTGATCACTGGTTTGTTTTTTTGCTTACTTTTCCTGTTTACATTGCTTATACCGGCTAAGTAGAACAAGATTCTTGAATTTCTATCCATGGTGAAGGAAAGAACAAAATGAGGTTTGCTACCTGTGAACATGCTTCTCCTTTTTCAGATGAAAGCCCTTCTTGGTGCAGTAAACCTTGCACATGCTGCCATTGCATCCAGTAAGATTGCTGAAGTGGGTAAGTGCTGGCATGCTAAATAGAAGCCTTCACATTCTTTCTGTGTGGATATTCACCCCACACAGAAAGTGGTTTAGCTTTTTTGGACAAAACCACTTTGTACAACCAGACCACATCCAGGAAAAAGTTACACAGCCATCTGGCTGGCCACAACAAATAGCAGTCATTTCTCATGACAGGTTCTATTAACCAAGAGTTGTGAAAAGATAAGAACTGAAATAGAGCATCCTATCTATAAGCCAATTCTGTGATTAAATACCACAATTCTACATTGTCATTTTATTTTTGCCAACTGTGGATTGGTGGGTAGACACAGTTTGAGATTAAATTAGTTTCAGGGCCACAGGTTAAATTATTACAATTTCAACTGTATTATCCTCTTCATAACATGGAGTAATCATTAAAATTTAGAAAGCTGTATCTTTTTACATACTTGGGTTTTGGCAACAGCACCAGTGAGCTTCTAGATATATTATTACAAGGTATGCCTTGTACTGCTCAGAATCTGACCCGGTGTTACTGAAATGTTTGTTCAATTAGGCGGAAAGAAGGTTGGCAGAGAAGGACCTGGTGGCCCTGATGGACAAATATGATGAAGAGACTGTCAACAAAGATAATTAAGCATCTCTTCTGTGAGGAAAGGCTGAGGAAGTTGGGAATGCTAAGAGTGGAGAAGGCTCAGCAGTTCTGCCAGAAGAAAAGAAAGCTCTGAGGAGACTAGATAGCAGCCTTCCAGCTCCTAAAAGAGGTTAAAAAGATAGAGAAGAACTTTTTATCAAGACCTTTACTGACAGAAAGGGGCATTGGTTTTAAACTGAAGGATTTAGATTGGGTATTAGGAAGTAATGGTTTATGCTGGGAGTAGTGAGCTACTGGCATAGTTGTGCAGAGTAGCTGTGGATGCCTCATCCCTGGGATTGTTCAAAGCCAGGTTTGACAGGGCTTTAAGCAACCTCGTCTAGTAGAAGATGGCCCTGCCCATGGCAGAGGGGTTGGACTAGATGATCTTTAATGGTTTCTTTCAACTCAAAACACCATTTGATTCTATGATAGCTTGTGCTCTGAAGCAGCCGTTATAATTTAAAAAAAAAAATTACAAATCAGTTTCAGATAATCACCTTTGCTCTAGGACTTTTAGAACTGGAGATTATGAGAGAGAATGAATGATAGAATACGTATCTCCTGTGTATAATGTACTCATTTTATACACACATAAGCATTCACTCTTTTATATGTACAGCATTTATATCTATCCCTGTTTGATTCTCAAGGAATTCAATTTTCTAGCAGAGGGTTAAAGTTTTGATTTTTCAGTACTGGTTTTTCCACCATTCATCAAAATTCATTAATATTGCAGTACCTAATGTCCATGATGTAGGAAAATCATTATAGAATTAGTGCACTTACAGAACTGATTGTCTCAACCACACTCCCAGAAATGGACCCTATTTCAGTGAAAAGGAACTCTCCATTCCTCATAGCTGTGTTGATTAACTCTCTCAAAGAGTCCTTTACTGATACATAGAATTCATTGTTGCATCTCTTTTGGGGGGTATGTCACCCTCTTCTTAGATGCTGCATTGCCATAGAAATCACTGTCAAGAATGAGAAGCCAATAAAATTTAATTAAATGTTCAGATTTTTCCTAGACTTAGTCACTCAACATTCCCTCAATAGACTTTTCAAAGGTATGCAATAATGATATCTCTAAATTAGAGTTTGCATTGAGAATGGTTTATTAAATCTAGTACATCTATTGGAAGATTATTATGATTACCATTTATAATTTAAAAGCACCTCAGAGCCCTACGTGAGTACCTGTCATTGCACTAGATGCCGTACTAGCACAGAACAAAAAGATGGTTCTTGCCCTAAAAAGATTTTCATTCTATCGTCAAGGAATAATAAGGTTAATTCATGTTTCAGTCACTTTGAATTATTGCTCCATGTCTCTCAAAAGTCTCTAAACACTAAAGAATTCAAGATGTTCATTAAATGCTCACTTCATCTATTTACTGTTTATGATGGATAACAAGTCACTAGAGTCACATGTTCATTCTTGCACCCTTTAGTTATGAGGATTTAAATTTCTCCTTAAAGAAATAGGAAAAAAAATGGGAAATAAATCTATTTATAAGCAACTACATTTGTTTAGACTAGAATAGTTACTAATATGCTAAAAAATTGTTGTGCCCCTGACAGCTGTGCAAATAAAAATATGTTTGCTCAGACATTTCTGACCTGGAAATCAATAGGCATATCAACAAAGTGATCACATATGAAAATCATAGTAACTACAGCATATTGTGTGGTTGTATCCTTGTCAACCTGTGACAGCCTAGTGGTAGAAAATACACATTTTTCATCCTGGACTATTCTTATTCCAAACTTCTTTCTCAAATAAAATACCTTAAATAGTGTAATAATATCTAATACCCCAGGGAAAGTGTTGGAATTGCAGTGGCACTCAATTGACACTCTGTACAGTGTCACTGAATTACATTCTTTAGTCCAGCATGTGTAACTTATAAATAGGAAATTACTTTTGTTAGTGTCAAAAACTCCTGAAAATATCAGACTCAGCTATACTCATCCCACCATGTGCTGATATCTCATGAAGAGTTTAATGCCACTGATCTGATTAAAGCAGAGGAGAGATGCTTCACCATTTTGAATTTTGCAAGTTTGACTGATGTGACAAGGCTTTCATGTCACTGTTTGATGTGGTAAACCCCAAAGATCTACAAAAGAAATGTAAAAAGAATTTCAAAAGGCATGAAATTCAGAACTAATCAGGTATTCTTCATTTTTACTGTCAGTAATAGGCCAACTGTTGGGCTAGAATTTACCACCTAACTTCAAAACTGACGGGTTTTGTCTGTAAACACCAATATCTGCTCTGACAGAAGCAGCAACCCCTTTCCATAGCACTCTGAGCTTTTCAGAGGCTCAGGAGACTCGCTTGCTGTCCCACAGAACGGAGGGAAGGCTTTAGTTCTGAGCTGAGCAGACAAGCTTAAGTTATACAGGTTAGGTTGCAGTCTGGATAAGGGCTAAAGTCTGCAGTGTTAGAGCTCAGATGAATGAGCACAAGCACTTAATGCCATATCAGAAGCCCTGTGGTATCATCTTCTGTCTGCTGTACCAAAGAAACAGTCCTGTGACCTATCTGGGAATCCCTTGAGAGTGACTTACTCTATACCAGTGGTCTAAGAATTGAAATACTTAATGCTGCATCTTGCAATGTCTTAAAGACTAACAAAGAGCTGCTTCTAAGATTAGGATTAGGAATTCAGGGGCAGAAGAATCTTTTGTTCTTGTTTGTTACTTGCCCATGCAACATCCCTGAGATAGGAAAGTGTTAAATTCCAGAAAAGATTAGTTATTATTTATCTCTAATGCCAAACAGGAAAACTAGGTCCCTCATTTAAACTACAAGTTGTCATAAGCATACATTTTATAGACAGAAAGGCTCTATTTGGAGATCTTGCAAGCCTTAACAGAAGGCTGGTCCAGATACTACAGAGAGAAATTACTTACAGTATATTCTATTACGTGTTTTTCTTACAGTTGGTGTCCTGATTACTATTTAGAAGAATTGAAACCCATTATTCAGAAGACCACGTGTATTTGAGCACTTTTAATTGTGTTAAAGAAGGGGATTTGTAAGTATGATTCTACAAAACAAATGAGAACAAGAGGGTTATCTTCTATATGTGGAAAATAATTGAACCTAGAGGTAATACTCACAGTCCAAAAGCAGGCACCAATGGCTCTTTGCTGACCAGCAGTCATCAGCCAGATGGCAAGTATAAGGTCAAGTTACTGCCTATAGCAGAATGATCCTTGCTAAATTGCCATTCTTCTGCTCTCTATGATTTCTCTCAGAATTTTATACCTTTCCTTCAGGCCAGTATTTTTCTCCTGAGCTGCTGCTATTATAGACTCAAGTGATTTCACTTCTGACTTGGCTTTTGCTTTTGTTACCTTGCAGAACAGACACACTCTCACAAAAGGTTCATATTTTGTTTTCAATAAAATTGAGGCAAGGTCACATAGTCACATGTCTCAAAATTGAGACCTGGATCACACACATACATGAGTTTTGCAAAATTGTTTTTAGCTATTATGATTAACTATTAATGCTAAGGTATATTAATTATTAGCTTGAAGTTTGTGCTGTAGTCAAGCACAGGGTTATTTATATAAAGTAGGTTCTGCACAGATAATACTACATTGAAAGACATGGCAAATTAGGAAAGCTAAAAACTCTTCTGGGGTTTTTTTCAGACTAGATTGCTGTTAACTGAGGGCAGAGTGCAGAGGGAGATCAGGCAAAGGAGCAGCACAAACTTAGAGACATCCTTGCAGAACTCCTTCAGGTTCCCTGAATCTGCATTAAGACAAGCTTCAGATGGAGAAAATTACCATTTGATTCACTCAGCACTCATTGGGTTACCATTAGGGGTAAAACTCCATTTGCACTTACAGTGAGGAGATTATATAGCCTATAATTCAAATAAGGTCTCTTCTCAAGGCCTGCTGAACTTCAGTGAAGGCTGCTTCAAGAAAAAAAAATGATCCATGGATTAGGTTAAAGGGATTGAAGCATTTGGTTTGCAGACAAAGCTTCATAACAGGCAGGAGACTTTAACTTTTTATCTATTCAGCCATTTCACTGACCTCAAACAAGGATGAGACGAGAAATAATTGGAATTAGGATTATGATTGCTGAGCATAGAGTGTCAGGGGACAGCAAGAGCAGAGATGTCCCCCAAGGGCCAAAGAGCCAGGAGTGACTGCACGAGCAGGGCCTAGCCCCATCACATTCCAGCAGGGCAGGGTGAGGACAGAAATGGGCTCTGCTGGCAGCCCAGCAATGTCTGCAGAGTCTGCTCAGGAGTACAGCCAGCAAGTCAGGACAGCAGAAGGCAGAACCCACCACTCAGCTCAGGAGAGACAGCCAGAATACAGGCTGAAAGAGGGCTCCTTGCCCATGGATGGAAGCTGAGGATCCCTGTTGAGACTGACCAGGGCATGTAGTGCACTCAGGGTGATGACAGCATGATTTCATTGTTGTTTATTGCATTGTGCTGTTTCACACCAAAGATATTGCTATGGCAAAAAACACCTCAAAGCCATAAGAATTACACTTCTAACTGCAATTTGTGTGATTTTTATACTTTAATCTGAATGCTAGACTAAGATGTCTGAAGCCTATCCTTCACCAAGAGCGATGTTGTGAACTTCAGAAAAATAAAGATACTCCTCTCTTACATGACTTACACTCTGTAGAAAGTTTAGTATGAAAAAAGTGTGCGTATGAAAATGCTTCATGTGTTTTTCTGTCCAGAGATTGTTCCCTGGGTTTTTCTTAAGACTGTGCAAGTTGTGGAGGACAATAACCAAAGGGCTTTCATCTGCCAAGGAAGCCTGGGTGCTTGTTCTGAATCATGGAGACAGAAGAAAAAGTTTTTCTCAGTCCCTTCACTAATGTTGACCTGAGTATTAGAGCTCCAGCACTAGAAATAAGTGCTGTATCTACCAGAGTGCTGGATATTGTTATAAAATGTTGGTTTTATAAATGAAGAGTAATTTTAATTGTTATGACACCTGAACTAGGAATCTTTCATTAAACTTAAATTAAGATTACAGAGAAGGTCTTGAGAAATTCTGAATCCCACAAAATTAATCAGTCATTGATGAATGATGATTCTGAAAGAGGGAATGCTTTCTGTGTTCTTTATCTAATCTAATAAAAACATTGACTAAGCATTACTTAAAAGCAGGGTAAGGAATGGGTCAAAACTAGAGAAAGATATTGATTTGTTATGGATTAATTTTTAAACCCCCTCATAACAGATATTAGGGCCATTATTTCCCAAACTTACAGTTGCTGAGCAAGTTTGGGAGCCTTTGGGCTTTGGTTAAGCAGAACAGTCTGTTAAAAACTACAAATACTGCTGACTAAAGCCCCTCAATCAAGGTTGAGAGTGGTAGTTTACTCTGATTTACTGTTAAACCTGGATTTAAGTCTTATGCTTAGGGTCATGGACAGCAGGAACCTGCTGATTCTGCAGGACTTGCTTAGAGGTGGTAAAGAATGATTCAGGAAGAAAACAGTGACTGCTAAGTTTCTTTCCCCTTTCTAATCTTGGCAGTGATGCAAATTGATAAAAGATGTCAGAGCAGGAAAGTAGCTCCTATTTCATTTTCTTCCTTGTATAGAACTTTTGTAAACTTATGGTAAAGGGTGAATCTGTGAGTGATTTTTCCCAAGATGGCTCCCTTTGCTAAATTTATAGTTGGGGTTAGGATTAGAAAGGAGAGGGAATGACATACCTACTCTATTACTGGACCTTTCAAGGCTCAGGAACATAAAATATTACCTAGTGCTACAACAAAAAAGTAATTCCTATTTCATTCACTTCCCAAGAGTTGAGAATCTCCGTTCTTAAGCACAGCATAACAAGAAAGTTTAAAATTGCAGATGGAATATTGGGAACAGGAACATAGCTGCTGGTGGATAGGTAATGCTAGGTTTATTGAGAAGCACTACTCTGCACCAGCCTGAAATCTTGCATCTCCAAGTCAAGGGGAAAGATCACTTAAAATCACTTCATATTTTTACTGAAGTCTCCAGTTTTTGGTTTGGTCTAGTTTGGGGTCTGAAGCTACATTTATGAGTACTGAAGTCTGTGTGATAACTTTCTTTCCCTGTTCTTTCCCCTGTGACTGTGGCTTGCTCTAAAAGAGAAGGGAAAAAAGCAGAAGCCTGTGGAGTATGCTAAGCCTAGCAGTGGCTGTATCATGAATAAGCATCACCTTACAATAGTGTCTGCAATATTCCTTTATCTTGGTTCATGCCTAGACTAAACCCAAGGCAGTTTAATTTATATATATATTTAAAATGTCTTGGAGGACATGCAGTATATTTTTAAGCACAGGAAAACTGGGGAAAGCAGGTTTGTGGCAGAACTTCTGGAAGCCATTCCAGAGTATGGCTAATATTTTCTTCTAGTCCAACAAGGGTAACCAAGGACAACAGTTTCTCTAATATCCTGTTATTCTCAGATGCAGACTATTAAAACTGCACAGTTTATGAGGATTCTGTGACCTAGGATGAGGCTTCATGCCAGATGTAAAGGATTGCTCAATTTATTGTAGCTCATGTCTTGGGGATATTTTTAAACTCTAGCATTGGTAGGGTAGAAAAGAGAGTGAATGGCCTATGATAAACCTCAGTGACAGAAAATTCACCTCTAGTCCTATAAATATATATATTCTCAAACTGTTCTTATAACTTTTTCCTCTTACCATTCAGTCTTTTTGGTAGATCCTGGGAGGTTCAGCCATCTTTTTGAGAAACTATTTCCATTTTCTTTTGATGAAGTAGAGATGAACCCTACTGTTCTCTTTTTCTTGAGTTCTGTTTAAGTTTCTGAGAACAAAGCATGGAAAGGGGATTTTACTGAGGCATCCTCCAATACCTGAATTGCAAATCAAGAGTTTCTGATTTGCTTTTCCTTATATATGGGTCTGCCACCCATACAGCACAAACCCAGGAAATTTACTCTGCTGATGTTTACAGGAGACTGCATGGCAGAAGGTTTCAGGGAGCCAACCCAGAAGGAAGCTTCTTTTCACCTTGGAAGTTTTTTGTTGTTTGGCTCTGTTTTTGTAAATATGTCAAACTTATTAGCATACGAGTGGAACTGTGGTTCATGCTAACTTTGCTGGGAACAGGGACTGAAGCCATGAATATAAATTCATGTTTCTTTATCCTTCAGGACCCACTGAGATATTTTGTTCTACTGAGGCCAAAAAAGAGAATTTCATCTTTTTTTTTTCCCTGCCCATCTCTCTGTTCTATTTGAAAACATAGGGATGGGGTCATAACTATGGCTAAGATCATGGACTGGACAAACCAAAGTTAGAATTATTTAGGATCCTGTGAAGCTCATGAGCATATGAACACAGATTAATTTGTTAGTGAGTTGGAAACTCTTGATAAACACAGCAAATCTTGAAGAAACAGTTTCAGTATTTGAACCTGTAAATGATACCAGTCTAGAATGAAGGCTTCAGAAATCAAAAAATATGCCTTTTAATTTTTTTTTTTTTTCTGAATATTGATTAGGGCTTAGATTTTGAGCTTTGGAAAGGTGCAACTATAAACACCAGGTAAGCAAAAAAGCTCTGGATGAGGAAGAAGGAAATTTCTAGAAAGGAAACAGTTTGCATTTTAACATGGTCCATAGAGGAGATTCTAGTTAAATTCAGAATAAGAATCTTTGGGTACAGGAACTTAACAATCCTCTTGCTGATGCCTCCTGTTGTTAGATCTGCCTTTAGAAGGAGGAAGGCTGATTCCAGAAAAAAAAAATTTATTTTCTGTTTTCCATGGAACTGGTTCTCTGGGCTGATACTTATGAATAGTAAGTGAGAGTAAGTTCCATCAGAGAAAACAGAAGCTGCAGAACTGCACAGCCTGCTGGCTGCAAAAACTCTGCCAGTGGAGATTGAAAGGTTGTGCTGAAGAGAAGAAAAACAAATCTGTGGGTTCTGTCCAGGCTAGGTTTGGTATTGCAAGTATGGTTTGGAAAGACAGCAGATAAGGAAGATTAAATTGGCACTAGATTATAACATAAAATGAAGAAAGAGTTTAATCCAATGAAAGGAAGTATATAGATCTTAGGAGAAGTGGTAGCTCAGAATAAGGAGTTGTTCCAGAAGAAAATAATAATTTGCATATTATTCTGTTCTTTGTAGAGATTTTTGACTACAGTTAAGGTTGGATTAGGTATAGGATCAGATTAGGACTGCACATAGCAGGGTAAATGTTTAGTAAAATCATATGTTTTCATCTTGCAAGAGTCCTGTGGATTCCATTAAGTACTAGTGCCTTTATTACCTTGTGAGGTCATGATTTTTTGATTTGTTAGATTTTGGATAAGATCAGATGCACTTTTGACCACAGAAAATAAGGGTTAAAAGCTGCCTAGACTTGTTTTGATTTATTAAATCTGGGTCATTTGGGGGTTTTTGTCATTTCAAATAGTTCACATTTTCCAAGGTAAATAGACTACAAATTCATTAACTTCAAAGTGTTAAGATGATCTTTTCAGATGAATTACTGCCATTGAAATATGAAATCAGATGGATAGGTCAAAATATTCTAGTAACTTAATGGCATTTGTGATTTGAACAAAAGCTTTAAAATATTTTATAAAAAAGGCGAAAACTAGATAGATAATATCTAGGGAGTAACCCATAAGAGAAATTTTATTTCATCTCTTTTTTTTCTATATTTTCATTAGCAATACTACATGGTGCTTGTTCCTTAAAAGAGGCAACATTTTCATCTGTGAAAAAAAAGAAAACTGAAGGAGGCAATTTAAAACCAATTTCAACTGCAAACAATCCATATTTATTACTGGTGTGGTTTCATCCAACTTCTCAAATTGGCTCTTTAAAGCTATTCTTCCACATAAAAACTAAGTGTGCATTACACTTCAGATAATGATGCATCAACATTTGTGACTTTTTTATCCTGGCAAATTAAGCCTAATTCTCAAGAGCAATGCTATGAAGAAGTTGATTTTACAACTCCAGTGCTATTTTAAACCAGCTTGTAGCAGAATTTGAATCCTTAAAGTGTATTCAACAGAAAAGGCCAAACACCAACATCAGGCCCCTAAACATTTTTAATAAATAAAATTAGCATTTGTTGAGACCTTTTATATCATCATTCAGAGAGTGATCCGGTTCATCAGCAATCCCACTTTTATTAATCTTACATGCATTCTGTCAGCTGGAGTAGTGTCCTTTATAATTTGTCTTTTTCTGTTGTGGATTATGGAGCTAGAAAAAATGCGTCCCTGACTACCATTTCATATCAGGTCCTAAGTACATTCAAGACTTTTTTCTCTCTTTTTCAGTATCACCTCTTAACCATTGTAATAAAAAGAATCAAAGCAAACAGGTATTGAAAAGCCACAGGGAGCCTGAGATTCAAAAAATCTGTTCATGTGGCTGCAGACATGTAAATCAATCTAAATGCCAACATAATGAAGCACATGTATGGTAAATGTAAATGATGCTATTAAATAGGTACACATTCAGGCTGATATGTAAAATTATATATAGGTTTCAAAATGAATTAACTGTCTCTATGTTTCTCCTCCTGCAGTCATCTGCATAGATTCATTGCTGCAGTAAGACATCATTCTAGGTCTCACAGCACTGAAATACGGCATCTCTTAGCATAAGAGAAATATAAATCTTGCAAAGAAGGAAGCACAAATCCTATTAACTAGAAAAGCCCAAAAGATTGCAAAGTATCCAGGTAATACCTATTGCTCACAGCCTAATAGAACCAGCATTTTTTCTCTCCTCATTTTGTAGAAGTGCAAAAGCCAGAGTAGCTGTTTCTGTAAACATTACTCTCTTGTTTAGAAAGACTGTCTGAAAGAGACTGGTTTCTAAGCCACTCCTCCTCCAGACTTCCAGTATCTTTCATTTCTAAAGGTGAATAAAACATAACCCTTGTCGTCCTACTTCAACTATAGCAAAGTTAGCATAAATAAATAAATATTTCCCCATATCACACCCAGGAGCACGCCCAGTAATAATGGCAATACGTTTTAGGGTGAGCTCTTCAATAGTGAGAAATCAAGCAGAAATAAAAGCTCCAATCAAGCAGACTGCAGCCATCCATTGCAGCATACAATGTCTGTCGTGAAAATTAGCTTAAATAAGAATCACAGGTCAAAGTCCTTAGCATGAGCCCTGCCCTTACTTGACAAATCTGTATTTTCAAAACACAAGTCCTCCCAGTAATTTGCAAGTGGCTGTTTATTTGGTGAGGTTTCAGAGGTACCATTTGCAACTGATTTGTAAAGTTCAATTCTCCTGGTGTTCCTGTATTAAAGTGGACTTTTTGGTCAAGTCATTGACTAAATCAACAATCTAAAAGAAAAATAAATGTTGTCTTCTATTTTGCTACCTGACCTGAGTTTTCAGTCTAAATTTGAGAAGTGTCCAAATTACTCCTGAATTGTGTCTTTCCAACAAAACAGGTTATCCTATACAAAATTCTGTTACCAAATTAAAAAAAAAAAATTCTTTCCTTGTATCTGGTTACATCAATGACATGTTTTCTATTCATGTCTCAACAATATTTCCACCATTTCTTGCACTTTTTTCTTCTCAGCCTTTTTTTTCTACTTTTCGTTAATCCACAGTTTATACCAACACGTTAAAATACAGATTTTGTTAGTTTGAGAATAGTCACACATACACACAGTGTTGCTGTTCCTACCTCTCTGTCTTTCAAATACATCTAGCAAAGTATTCAGAATGATCTTGGCCTAATTATCCAATATCAGAGAAACACTCAGACTATTCCTCTTGGACATTTGAAGATTCCAGCTTCAGACTGGTGACACACTGCCAGAGATTAAAAGTCAGAGGACTCTTGAACTTCCTTCAGATTGGCCTTCTCATTTCTTATAAATAATCATTTTCTTTGATGGACAGCTACACCATTACTTCCTCTGAATCTGAATCCTGTGATTTGCTAGCATTAGCACAAAAGCAGTGACAGTTAATAGTGACAAGAAAAGTGGGCATGGTGTGTTGAAAGTGTAAGACTGACACTGCTTAAGTTTGATTGATTGTGTTTTCAGCTGTTTCTCTTCCTCTACTAGTTTTAACTAGATGCATCAAGCAGTACTGGAAACAAACCTACTGTTGAACTTGTTCAGTATTTCCCAGTATATAACCCTGCTCTGAGATGCTCATAATTTTGAACAAACCATTTTGTTCTAACATTCTTGCTAGCCTGTTCCAGGGTGAGTTTTTTCTTTAAAAAATAAACTAAATTGAAACTTATAATTCAGTCTTTCTTTGGTGCAATAGCACAGGAGAAAGTAAAAAACAAGGCGAGAAAATGGAATTTGTTACTTAGGGGTGTAAAAGTTCAATTTAAGACAAAAATATGAGGTCTTGCTAGGGGAAAGAATTGTATTTAATCTGATAAAAAAGAAGGTAGGATTGTGTGTATGGAAAGTAGGACTAAATTAAAGATCTTTATACAATTGGTCTGCTAGAATTCTTTAATTTTAGGATTCCTTTCCAAACTGTGCTTAATGTGTCCTTTAAAATACAGAAAACTATTTGCATTCCATTATACCTTGTAGAGTTTCAGCTTGGCAACACTTCCATCAGAACCTTCCTGCCTTTTAGCTGTATTTAGCTGTCTTTTAGCTGTTTTCAGTCTGGTTTTGGCATTCAGTGGGATGGGTGGACGTCAGTTCTGGCCCCGCATAGGAATCATTTAGAATGAGGCTGCAATGCCTCAACAGCTCTGCCAAAAACACATCAACAGGAGGGACTAGAATGCTTTTCTCCCAGTACCGACACAAACACTTTGGTCCATGGATACTCTCTTAAGTGGAGAGAATGAAATGCTAGGTACCCCTGTAGGATCTCTGCCACCCACTCTTCAGATGCTGTCAGCTTCAAGAACAAGGATGCTCAATGGGCGTACCAAGTTACTTGAAAAGTAACTCATGAGGTAAGTGCAGCACTTTCTATCCATTTATCATAATCCACTTATGGAAAAGGAAAAGACCATTTTTCTGAAATAAGTCATCAGTCAGGAAAAAATAAGGTATCTATTTCAAAAGTAATATACTGGACAATGAGAATGCTATACATGCCATGATGTATTTGTGTCTCAAGAAATATATAAATCAATCAAAATCTCTTCACTTCTCTCAGTTATGCATTCTTGTGTAGGTAAAACCATGTTAAGTGTGAGCAGTTTGCATTTGCAGGCACACAGAGAGAAGTGTTTACCTATCTTCCCAGGCATACTGTTTTGGTGAGCATAATATGTCCATTAAGGCAGTAGGCACTGGAATACAATCCAGAGCGCAGCAGGCAGTAAGCAATGTGGTTTTTGAGGGGAATGGTAGGAAACGCTAGGAGTTCCACACGCGGCAATGATACATACTTGCAGAAGTCATTGCAGCAAGAGCCGCGCGGAACTGCTGGAGGCGCAGCTGCTTGCGGTGAAACTGGTCGTCCCTTAAATGATTTCCTCTAAAACATAATTTCTTGGTTCTGGATAAGAAATAGAGTGGTAGGGGCGCATGTATACTTTTTTTTTTTTTTTCCTTTTGCAACTGTGTGAGCCAGAAGAGTTAAAGCCGAAATTGTGAGTCAAGAAAAATGATGAAGTCATTGTGTGCTTTTAACTGAACGCCATACAAATTTTCTTCTGCTATTTTTTAGACAAGATTCATTTACTACAATAATCTCTTTTACACCTAAATACTGCTGTGGTCACCATCTAAAAGCTTTATAAATGATCCTTCAGGTCTGCAGTATAAGACAATTACCTAGGTACAAATCAAAGCCTGCCAAAACTCCAAGAAATACAGCAGGTTACTATTTCCTTTAAAGCCCAAATCTGCAGCTTTTGCATATAAATTGTGCATCCACCAGCTGAAATTGCAGATGTAGATATGCATTTTTCCCTACTACAGATCTATAGAGCATTTCAACTTGTGTGCAGTCCCATCTTTTGCATATTAAATTTGTGCACAAATTTTAAACGTTATCCTACCTATCAGTAAGCTATGTAAAGCACATTCTACTCTGTAAATCAAACTATATTTTTGAAATATCTAATAGCTATGATTAAGCTATTGCATAGCTCCATGCCAAGTTCATAGATAGCAATATTTGTGCCAGTAATCTACTCAAAGGTAAATACAACCAAGTTATGAATGTATTTCTATATAAAGAGCTTTGAAGCTCTGAAGTATAATGAAAAGCCCAGCAGAAGCTGCAGCACCACTAAGGAAATAACAGGGCTCTCAAGAGAAGAGCAGGAGACAGATACAGTCAGAGACTGAAGCCCAAAGAGAAATGTAGGTGATATACAGAGTTTTCAAGGGAAAAGAAGTGATGAAGCAGGAAGAGACTACCTGAGATTCATGAAGGGAGTCAAATCTATGCAACTGGGGACTAATTAGAAGGAGAAATTAATAAGTCTGTCACCAGTGCAGACAGAGAATCTGGCATAGCACTGTAGCCACAAAAGTAAGGATATAAAATGTGGCTCTGAAGTTGATAGAAGGTAGGAGAAATTCTATAATTATCCTTTATCTATAATTATCCTTAATTATCCTAATTAATCTTGATTGCCTTCCATGATGAAATGACTGGCTCTGCAGACAAAGGGAAAGCGGTCTGTGTCATTTACCTTGACTTTATCAAGGCCTTGGACACAGCTCTCTTGCAGGCATGCTGAATGGGTGTGGACAGGAAGGGCAAACTTCAAGGAGAGGGAAAAATTGGCCGGACCATTGCAGTCAACAGTTCAGAACATAACAGGCATATGATTAAAAGTGAGTCTCCTCATTGCTCAGTACAAGGACTGATACTACCAAATACATTTGGGATAGGATCATCTTGTTATGAACACCACCAAACAGAGGGGAGCCGCTGATACACTGGAAGGGAAGCAGGGACTTTGACAGATGGAAGAAGAGCTGACCCGTGAAGGTGAAGGAAAGCAAAGGCAAAGGCAGACTCCTGAGCCTGGGATGACATTAACCCCAAGTTGGAGGTGACTGGTTAGAAATCAGTCTAAGGGCATGGGGGACAGAAAATCGAACACGGGACAGCAGTGCACCCTGATGGCAGTAAAGAATAACAGCACTCTGAGCAGCCAAAGTGTCCAGGAGGTGTGAGAGTGGTTATCTCCTTTTGTTTTGCTCTGGTGAAGCTCCATCCAAAACAGCCACCAGCTCTGGATCCTCCCAGCTGATTACTAGAAAGACTACAGCACATGACATGCAGATACCAAAAGGAAATTATTTGTTCAGCCTGGAGAAAAGAAAGCAATGATGGGGGGGGAAGGAGGTAGTTCAGGAAGCTGCATTCAACTACCTAAAACTGAGCTACAAAGACAGAACCAGACTTCTCTTTCAAACTGTCACCAGGTGTAGCATGTTCATGGTGAAAGTGACCAAGCTCTGGAATAAGTTCCCAGAGAGTTTTCGAGATCCACATGCTTGGAAATTTTCACAATTGCTTCAAAATGGTTCTGATCGAGTTTAGAAACTGAGCTTACTTTGAGCAGGATTAACTGAGCTCCAAACATCCCTTCTGGACAAAATATTTCAATGATATTTATAGGGTGGATATTAAAATAGTGAGGTCTGAAGTGGTTTTAGGGGACTCTTTATTTTCTAGGAAAGGACAGGCATATGCAAAAAAAGGGTAAGGAGAATTATGAGGTTTGTGAGAAATTTGTGAAAATTTGGGGACATGATGATGATGAAGATTTATTTGCCTGTTGATTCCCACTCACTTAGGGGAAAGGAGCATTTTCCTAGTGATTTGTATATTTGTGATTAGTTATGAACAAGGATAGTGAGCCTAAAACCTAGATAACCAATGGCTTTAGAAATTGTAGCCAAAGAGCATAAATCTTTATGAAAATTAGTTAGCTCAGTAAATCATTTTCAGTATTTTTTTCAGATAAGAAACCAAGCCAAGTTAGAGTTCCCATGAATTCTTCAGATATGAATTTACATTCTGAATGTCTGAATCTAAAGAGAAACTCATGGGGAATTGATGGCACATCAGGTAATATGTATCCTCAAAATAAGGGCTCTCTTTGGTGAACATATTATTGTTGGAGAAATAATTTGTGTAATAAATCCTTGTGTGTGCAAGCCCATCTAACCATCTTGACAGCCTGTTTGATCAAAGAAAGAAACAAAGAAATCTTCTAGAGATGATCTAACACTCAGATTTTCTTTTATGAATGTAGTTCTTTCTCTAAATGTAGTAAGTGACTAATTAATATTTAGTTTAGATATTTAGATTAATTAATTGTTGAGATATTTATTGTATCTTACCATTTCTTGACTATAGGGGTAAACACGGGGAACTGGCAAGTGAGACATTGCTCACATCTTATGATTATTAAAACCAGATTACTGCCTATTCTATCAAGGTAATGCTAAAGATACTTAAGTTGTATATGGAATATCTTATTCACAGACCAACATTAGGAAGTGGCTAAACAATGGGCATCCTTGCCAGAGGGTTTTGGGCATGCAACATTGCATAAGTCCCTGAAGGGTCTGAGTCCTAAAGGTCTATCAGGGGCTTTGCAACAGAAAAAGTGCCTCTGCACCTTCTAATCAGACAGACTTTTATTAAATACTTGGAGCACCGAGATTCTACAACCTGAGTGTAGGAAGGTATTATGAGAAAACGTGGAAATTGAGAATATCATTGGAACATAATTCACATCTGTTTTCAATACACAGAGACAAGAGAACCCAGGTAAACAAGACTTTAATAACGGATAAGAAGGCACAGAAATGGGGAGGATAAAAAAAATCCCCCCAAAAAATGAAACATACACACACACACACCAAAAAGCAATAATATAAAAATAAATGAGTAGCATATAAGTCAATGAAGCTTATGGAAGTTACTGAATTTAATTTGTGTAGGAAATAGGATGATTTCTGAGAGAAATAATGTTCCTAGATTAATGCAAAAAGCCTGGACAACAAAGCAGAGAATAGTACAGGACATTAAACTGATGTAACAGCTATAAAAGAAAAATAGAGCAATAGCAATCCTGATGGGAAGCAGGTAGAGGCTTTCTTCTGAAAACCATAAATAAACATAAGGCAGTGTAGTTGCACTGTACATTAGCGGTGTGACAGAGAATAAAGAATAAAAATATGAAGCAATAGTGCAGATTAAGTAGAACTAGTTTATACCAAAACTTATTTTAAGGAAAGACTGGTCTCATGCCAGACTTTTCTAAAACCTCCGCATCAGATTTACATTCAGATGAAGATTTCATTTTATTACTACAGTGAATAAAAGATACCTGGACTTACATCAAGGAAAAAAAAAAAAAAAACAAGCCCAGCTGTTTCTGCATACTGCATTTGACGAGTCTTCTTTAACAAAAAGTTTTGAAGGTAAAAATGATGGGTCATCTTTGGGTCAGCAGTGAAGAACTAGTCATACAAAATGTTACTGAAAGAAGTTTCACAGCTGCCTTAAATGGTGTTAAAAATATGCACAAAAATTACATTTGTAAAGAAGCTTTCAATTTCAAAATCTTGAACAGGAAGAATTTCTGGAAGTAGATTAAGTCTGGCTTTCTGGAAGGTTCAAGGAGGTTTCCTCTATGTCTATACTCTCTAAACCAGTAGTATAAACTTATCTTTAACTTGTACCCAAGTACTGTGAAACTCTCATGTGGAAAGTTCCTATTCTAATGGAATAAATTGGTGTCTCAGAAAGGTTATTAGAAGTCAATGGAGAGCTAAAAAGCAAAGGGAAAGACTGACGGTCCACCAAAGAATGATGTAAAGACCTTGCTATCCTTCAGAGCTCTCAGGACCTTCATTTCTGTAACTGCTGAGAAAAATCAATCAAAGAAGGTGAAATGGTCATCGGTCTCTGTTCTGCCTCAATGACTTCAGCTCTGAGAAGGCTGCCTTGTATCTAGAAGAAGCTTCCACTAAAGAAAGACTGGAGCATTTGGACCTGGTTAATGAAGTCTGGTGAGGGGAGTGAGACCATTGGGAGCATGGGTGCCCTGGGCGGACACTGTGGAGGTGCAGGGCAGGGGAGGGATGAGTTTTGCCTACTCTCAGGTGCAAGCATCCCCATGAGTATGTTACATGGTTGTGACCCCAGCCCTCCAGGAAGGCAAAAAAAAAAAAGTCTTTGGTACAGACCAAAGTACAGACCTAACTGCACATAGGCAAGGTGCAGTTAGGCCTGATGCCATTTATGTTTCCATACTTACAGTATTTCCCCTGCAAACAGGATTACACCTAGAGTAACAAAAGGAATCTTAAAAGATCAAAACGATTTTGCTTCCAAATGTCCTTTGTGTGAGCATCTAACTGTTGGTGTTTGAGTTAATTTTATTACTCCTTTGACTAAACTAATTAGGGCCACTTAAATGGCATTAGGTGGAATGTTTTCTGTAGGGAAAGTGCTAATGTTACTTCAGATAGAACCGTGTTTTTTCCCTGTAATTTAGAATTAATAGCTCAATCTATGCAGCAGGATTAAAAATGCTTGAACTTTCCAAATGCATTTCCACTTCTGCCAATTCAGCTGTGTTACAGTAGAAGATTAAGTACTAGGAGCTCAGGAATCTGACTGAGTCAATTTTGTATATTCATCTGCATTGGTATTTATTTGTTTGTTTGCTATAACTTCTGTACCACAGGTTATGCTTTATAAAGCCTGCATTCCCATCATGGAAAAATGGCAAGAAGCTAAAGCAGTAAAAGTGTCCTTTTTTATCCCTTTATAAGTTTGGTTTATACTTTAAGAACCTGCAGCCAAAACTTTTACAACAGGCATCAGTAAGAACTTCTCCCTCCCGTGTTTCTACTCCCTCTTCACAGAAGGTTTTTTCTTCCTTATTCCCTCCCATTACGGTGATCCTTTCATGTGCAAATGGACAAAGTGGCAAGTCGTGTGCTGAGCAAGTACACTACCCTCAGCATCATGGTCCTTATGCAATGCTTGTCAGACTTGAGTGCCCTTCAGTGTTCAGGCTCTTCGTCTTTTGGTCCAATTTGAAATGGGTCAGTTTCTCTGGCAGACCTTAAGAACATGAACCAAAAGCGTAAGTCACCTAAACTTTTGATTTATGGCATTTCCAACTGTTCTGCCAGAGTTTGTAAGAAAGTGACCTACAACAATCTCAAAACACTCTGTGAAAGTGAGCTGCACAGGCAATTGCATTCTCAAACAAAGCAAGAGTTGCCTTTAGTAACAATTGTCTTGTTTCACCATCTGCATAACACTAATTGAAAAGGTACATGCTGACATTCAATTCACAAGCATTTCTCTTACTAATTATGTATTTACAACAATGAGCAGTTTTGCATCATGTAAAATAACAAGTTTTTTCTAGCACCTACTTTAAAACCACCCTCTTTGTGACAAAAACAACCATGACAGTTCTTTGCACCATCAAAATCAACAACTGGGTTACATAACCTTATTCTCTGTGATATGCAAATTTCTTGGCTTGGGGAACAAGTGTCACAAAAGAAATTGTGCTGGTATTAGCCTGGTCTGAATAGAAGGCTGGATAATAGCATAGAGATCAGCTCTGCTTTCTATATTCAAGTTTGAGGATCAGAGAAAATGGATGCAAGTCATTAATCACATCATTGTGGGGTTCTTTCATTGTTTCATGAGGAAACATCAACCTGCATGGCTGGCAGGCTTGCCCTCTCTGTCAGTTAGAAAGTGATAAAAGTGTTTCTTAAAATAATCTTAGTCTAATACTGTTACTTCTGTGCACAATATAAAGTTGCCAGGTCTCTACTATACTTCAAAGAATATGATTAGCAATGAATGTACTCTTTTTCTTTTGCTCTCATTTTACAGAGACACTTGAAAATGGTAAATCTACTGAATGCTAGTAGCACTTGGCTGTTTTTTTTTTCCCTTTGTGAGCTGTTAGAGTGTTTAATCATCTAGTTAAAGGCAGCAATCATTTGCCTAAACCAGGAAATAATTCAAGTAATGAGATATGCAAAACAGGCACATATACACATGAAAAAAAGCTTAATTCCCATAAGTCTCACTTTCTGAATTGGCAAAAAATAATGAATCTTTATGTCTGCAGTGATAAAGCAGGATTCCTCACTCTCAGTATCTCCATCTTCAGTTAGATTGCTTGCAGATCCACTGAAATTAGATGTCAGTGTAAATTATGGTGTAGGCCGAGCTACTAGCCAAGGCTATGAAGGGTAGACACATAAAAACAAGGTGCTATTGAAGGTAATTGCTTCTGATCTTAAAGTTCTTAGTGACAAAATTGGTGCTGATGTGGCATTTGCATCCGAGGCTCCCTTTTAATTGACACTGACTGGATTGAAAGCAAGCTTTTTCCCCTACGGGTTTTATTTTTTCTGCTAAATTCTTAAAATCCACCTTGTAAAACAGTGGCAAACAGCAGAACACAATTCAGCTGAGCAGGAAAAGGATATTTGTTTGTTTCACAGATTCAGGGCAAAAGCACATGTGTACGCCCATATACAGCTTATATGTACACATCTGTGTACATATATCTGTATCTGTGTGTCTGTGTGTGTGAACATGTGTTTGATACAGAAAAGAGAAAAGAGCAACATTAAGTTCATAAGCAAAACCCTTGTGTATGAAAGGCTAAATCTGATAAAATGGTAGCTTGAGTCACCATTGAAGTACCTGCCTCTAAGACAAGCCACTGCCTAGTGTAGTGCTCAGCTGGATTTGTTTCCCCAGGCTCTCCATGTCACCTGCAAATACCAATTCTAACAATACATGAAAGGCATCATGTCAAAGAAGGCAGCACCTGATATAGCCAGAAGGAAAATGTAAGAAAAGAGCAAAAGCTAAGACTCATATATTTAATGCTTTTAGTGCATTAAGCCAGAAAGATGGAGACACCAGGCATTTCAGTTTTCCAGCTAAAGCTTTTTCAAAAAAGTTCTTCTAAAGGAGTGATGCTTTGCCACAGAGTTTCTGCTGATTCCTCATACATCCTTTCAAAGGAGGTAGCACCAAGGTGGGATTCATCATCAGTTTATTTTACCCATCTAAAGGACATCTGGATTAAGCTGCCAAAGAGCTGTTGGAATTCAGTGGGAGGAGAAAAGCACAACAATCACTGATTTCTGGAGGTGATGGCTATCTTGGACTGGGGCAAAACTTGTTGATAACAATAGTTACTGGAATGAAGAAAGCCATTCTCTGATATCCTCCTGTGGAGAATGGATGCAGAGCACAATTAGTTACACAACCATATCCCTACTCATTGCCCAAAGGAAAAAGCTACTTGCAAACATTGTTTTATTGTAACTTTTATACTAACATATAGTAAAATTTTATGCTAATTATACTAACAAAACAAGATGCCAAAGTTGTGAGATTCACTTTCAGTGAGATCATTCCCCAGAGATAGGATGAATAACTTTATACTGCCTACACAGAATTTAGATTGAGAGAAAGTACATGAGTCTGCTCTGAATGTCCCTCTGGAGAAGTCCACCTCCAGGCTAGTTAAGAGACTAACTGCTTAAATTCAGCCAATCCTCTCCTGAAAGTGGCTCAGCCCATGTCTGGCCATTACAAACCAGATCCATGAGCCTTGTTCACTGCTACCACCACCACAGCCATGTCCCCCTGGGAGCCACACTGTCTCCTCAGCTCTGCAGGCACTTTAGCATCTTCAATCCTCTCACATTCAAGGCAGCTCCCAGGAGTATCCTGGTCCCCAAGAGGAGCTGCAGTCAGAGCTCCCAGCCTGGTGTTCCCACCCCACATCCAACAGATCCTCAGCACAGTTCAGCCTTAGGCACCTGAGATAACTCTGTGACAGTCTGTGTGAGGCACCCCCAACACTTCTACCATCACTGTACAGCTTCGTGTGACAAGACTCTTGGCAGCCTCACTCAAAGGAGTGTTGATGGCAAAATGTGCATGTGCCAGGGAGGAACAGGCAGTGCTGCCTGGGCAAAAGAGAAAACTACAGAAAAGTTTAGGGAGCTGTCTGAACCATCATGAACATGAGCAACTTGCAAAGGCATCAGAGTGTTTCTCCACTGAGCACAGTTCCACCTGGCCCAGACGGGAATTCACATTCTTATACTGATTCTCTATATACATCCTGGAGAAATATTATTAAATGACATCTTTTTTTGGCATATTAATGTACTTTGTTTACCACCTATATTTTTTTTCCACTTCTTCACTTCAAAGAAGCAAGTAATAATACTTCTGAAACATTACATTTAAAAGCTTAAACTGAAGAACTGCCAATACTTAGAGTTTCTCTTAAGGTTTTGCTGAGACAAAAAAAAATGGCGCTATCTTTATTTCTACTTTCACATCTTCTGTGGTAATCCATTCTGATTTATATGCTCACATAATAATTGACTAGCAGAAAATTTACAGGATGCTAGCACCCAGGTGTATTATAGGAAATCTATATAAATTCTGTTCTGGGAACGGGTGTTATGATTGTGTAATTCAAGAATAGGAAGAGAAAATTGAGATCTCGATCTCTGCATTTCAGTCAAAGAAGCTATTTCAGCCTCTTTTTACCATGCATCCAAATTACTATGTTCACTATTTTAAAACTCTTGAACAAGGGGAAGAGATAATATACTTCACCCACAAACTGTGCATATGTGCATTGTTTTCCCGTATCTCCAATAGGTGTATGGTAAAGGTATTAACATCAAAAGTGATCCCACTTTCCTTTAGACTTTTTAAAGATTAAAGTAGTGAAATTTCACTTAATTTCCTTGGGTACAGGTAGCAGGTATGGTTCACACCAAGCTGCCATATCCTTTTGTCTTACCTTTTAGAGATCCTGTATAATTTTCATCTTTCAGCTTTTCTTTCCCCACTCCCCCCAGCAGTTTATTCAAGAGGTGTAACAACCACATTTGCATTTTATAAACTGGAAACTAAGTGATATAGAAGACACAGTGAAAACTATTTCTACAGATTATACAAAGCCATTGACAATAGCTAATCAGTTATTGTTCAGACACTGCTACTTAGCACACCCTGGGTATTGGCTTTCTTGATAGCTTCTCTTCCACCCCTCCCCTGCAATTGTTTGTTCTCTTTTACTGTTATGCCTTGTCATATGTCAAGATCGTAAACTCTTTACAGCAGAGATGGTTTTATTATGCACATGGATGGTGCCTAGAATAATAGGGTCTTGAACTCTATTTGGAATCCTTACATGTTACTGCAATAAAGAACAATTATTATTATAATAAAATGCATTGGGTTGAGAATGGTTGGCATAGTATAAATTCATGGAAGCACTTAGAAAGAAAGACCCTTTTCGACTGTCAGAAGCAGTAGGTTTTGTTCAGCCATTTTTTAAAAATCAGTGCCTTGCTTTTTTTCCTTTCATAATGCATAGATATAAGCTACTTACTTGTTTGTATTCTGGAAACAAAGCTGGTGTTAGTTAAAGGTGGAAGGACCACATCTGGATGTGGCTAGCAGATAAGAGAGTATGTAGTTCCCTGCATTTTTTTTTTGTCTTCTGAGTTGTTCTATTATGTCTCTGAATGACAAAGAAAAATGCACCGTAGTCTTACATTTTCTCTCTTTCCATTTCACATTTAAATAATGTATTTCCTTTAAGTGCCTTAGCTGTAATAGAAGCATCTCTTGATAAAACTATTAGGAAGAAAAATACAAAAAAGCAACAAAGTAACCTTCAAAGCAACCATAAAAATCACAACAAAGGAATTAGAATTTAAAACATCAAAGTATCCACACTACTTTAATCGCTGAAATGAAGGGTATAGGGGAAAGAGGGGTTGCATTTCTTGTGTTGTTTTATTCTTGTGACTTAAATATCTATGTATTTCAAAAATACCATAAGAATAGAACAACTGTATTTTAAAATACACAAAGAACTGTAAATAGGACATGTCATTTTTATTTCTTACTCTCTTCTAGCCATTCTCTTAGCATGACATTCAGTGTTCATCTACACTCAGAAGAGCCTGTGCATGCTTCCATTCTTTCTCAGCTATTGTGATTTGCCCCTATTTTCTTGTTTAAAATGGAGCATGCAATTTGCTACCAAAGGTGATTCAAGTGCAGTGTGGAAGACTCAGCACTCAGTGACCTTTGCTCAGTGCCCTCTCCCTGCAACGAATAATGCAGCTCCTTCTAATTGTCACAAGAAGGCAATCATATTAAAACCTCAATCTTGCTCAAAAAATCTCCCTGGATAAAAGCATATAATTTCTACACTCCAATGTATCTGGCTGTTAGACATGGATTTATTAGCTCCACCTAGGACCACATTCCTATTCTGCTGGTTTTGTATCTTGCTTTAGTGATTGGAATTATTTTCATCATCTGCTTCTATTTTCAGCTTTGAACTCCTGTCTGACATTTATCTAAAAAGCAGGATTCTAGCAAGAAAATGTGTCTGGAGCCAGAACTCAGTTTCCTTTGGGAGCTCCACCTCCAAAACATAATTTTTTCCCCCTGCCTAGAGCATCTCAATTATCTTAAACTTTCTAAAGTGCTGCTGTAATGACTGTAAAATTGTTTTCCTGGTGAAAAAAGGGATAAATAAATATGCATAGACAATAGCCTCCATGTTTTTCAGGCAGTGGGAAGCCTTTAAAAATCTCTGCCTCTAGCAAAATTTAATTCTCACTGGAATGTAAGTTTCGTGACAGTATTTAACACTTACCAGAGAGAAGTTCCTCTATGCTATATTTTGGACTTCTCTAGCTTTGTCAATAAAAAGTATTCACAAACATAGGCGTGGCTCAAAATCACTCTGTTTCCTCCTTTGGACTTACTTTATTTCTTCTTGATTAGCCATGTTTTAGAATTCATCTTCAGAATCACAGTGTGAAGTGACAGCTACAGTCCTTGTTTCCAGAATGCAGTACTACAAGCAAAGCATAAAATGTCAAGAGCTATGCAATAAAAACTACACTTTTAGATAAAAATAATCTAAAGGAAATTCAAGGGGTCATCTAGCTTGCCCTTTGTCATGGCAAGATCAGCTTCAGTGATGTCCTATCTCATATATTTTTGTCTCATCAGTTCTTAAAGATTTCCAGTTCTGCAGATCCATATCCACCCCAGAAAATCTATTGCAGTGCTTCACTACTTCTACCATTTAAAACATTTTTCTCAAATCCAGCCTGAATTTTCCTTGATATATGCTCATTGCTCTTTCTCATCCACCAAGATTATCCTTCCCCCCTTTGCAGCAGCCTTAAACTTACTTCACTGTTGAAGAGACTTTTTTTTTTTTTTATGGTGTACCTATGAATCACTGCATGAAAGATTAGGCTTCACAGATTGAGGCTACTTTAGTGATGCCAAACTGTAGTATTTTCTGATGGTTACCTTACTACCAATGACCCACTAAATCCTAGATTTCCACTTCCACGGTAATGTGTCTTTGATAGGAAGGTTTTGTACTAACCAGCAGCAGCATAAACCCAGTTCCAATCCCTCTCACTTAGTGAGTTATTGTTGGGGCTAGAGGGAGGATTTCTGAAGGCATCCAATGAAACAAATCTACCAACAACATTCCATTTGTAGCCTAAAGGGCATGGTGGCTTTAGAGAGCTGTTAAACTTAGAAGCAAATAATGCCACCCATTAAGTCATGAAAAATGTTCTCCCCGATCAATTCACAATGAATTTTAAAATGAAGCATTGAACAAAGATAGTACCAATGGAAAAGTGCCTCCCGCATCTGAGGGGGCTTTGTTACTCCTTACTGCCTCCCCAACAACATGAGAGGAGTTCCATAAAGAATGCCAGCACCCAGCAGGGCTGTGGGAGGGCAGAAAAGGAGTATGATCACACACTTTTAGGAAAAATTTCTTCATTGAAAATGTTTTCAAGCACTGGAAGGGGCTGCCCAGGGATATCAGTTGAGCCACTATACCTGGAGATATTTAAAGACATAGATTTGGCATTAGAGACATGTTTTAGTGGTGGACTTGACAGTATGGGCTAACTGTCGGGCTTGATGATCTTTGAGGTCTTTTCCAACTCCAGATGAGGGCAGAGGAGCTAGAAAAGTTAGTTTATCTCCTCAAAAAATATTGATTTCCTGGAACATATCACAGACACTTGCAACTTGCTTTTACTGGAATACAGAATATATTGTCTGGGGAAAGGGTCAGAGATCATAAGTACCAGTCTGTTCTCAGCAGGGTTTGTTTGGAATGAGAATTTTGCATTCAGGTTCAAGATGAGGTTCAGTGATAAGACCCTGTTCTGACAGATGAGGACACAGAAACAGGCTGTTGTCATGACAAGAACCTTCTTATTTTAGAATGCAGTAAAGCTCAGTGCCAGCCCAGAGAGAGGTTACTCCCTCTGTCCCAGCTCTACCATACCTACACCCTACTTACAACTGTCTTTGTGCTTAGCCATAAGGTAGAAAGGGATTTTTTTCCAGAGCCACTCAGCACTCTTCAGCAGAATATGTATAGATTAATTTTATTCCAAGACTAACAAGAAAGAAAGTAATTTCCTTCTTTTCATGGTGTGTGAAAGAAGAAGGGTAGCAAAATTTGATTTTCATATTGCAGTAGTACTGTGGGAGAAAAAGAAAGGTGTCGAGACAGTTGAGCAACAGGCCTAGGACTTCAGGATGGGGACCAGGAAAGACCAAGAAGGACTCAGAGAGGTGGCAAGTTTTGGGTATCATGGATGTGGACAGGTGTCTGTCTCCTCCTCATTGCTAGCCTTGTATCTCACTAACCCAGCTTGCTTTAGGCTCTGGGGTGCTCTTTCCCAGTTAACATGTCACTTGGGAGCTCCACCAGCAATGGGGCTGGCATCTCCACTCCATTCTCTAGAAACTAAGGTACACCTGGCACCCCACAGCAGCTACCCTCCTTTGGTTTCACAGTGTCCTCAATTCCCAGGCTACCTCCCACACCAGCTACTCGTAAGAAAATCATATAAGCCAATCTAGAAACATGATATTGTGCAGGTGCCAAAATGAAGTCTTCGTGCCATGTTAGTTCCTCTTCAGCATTGGGTACAGAGGTGGTGAAGAAGTTAGGTCTTGTGCTGACCCACTCTGCTGGCACGTCCATGTCCTGCTGAAACTGGCACTTTTTCACAGGTGCAGCAAGAGATTGCCCGCTGTGACTTTACCACCGCTCAGCAAATGCAACATGCACAGTTACTTTCATGAGGTGAAGACATAGCTGCACTCATGTATTTGGCACACTTTGATCTGAAAAATAATCAGCCAAAAATCCCCACAAGTTAAAAATTCCGCTTTAGGATCACACAGGGAACCATATGGAATCAGGGGAGCCCTTGGGCTAACTGCTGGGTAAGGTGAACACAACTAGCCTATGGCACCTGACTTAAAGACTGTCTTCTTTTTGGTCATATGGATCTGGTTTTGGCCACTGAGCTGAGGGGAATAGTCAGCTGTGTGACCAGAAAAATGTGTGATAAGTTTAAACAATGTAAGCCTGTGTTCTAGTCTGGTCTTTGCCTCCCATAATGCAGGCACACAACATGAGCCTTCTCATTAATTCCAATCGTTTTCAATCAGGCCACAGCAGTCTTGAGTTATGTAATTTAACTTTTAACTGCTTTAAGACTTGTTTTATAGTGCTGGCAATACTCAGCAGTATTAGTTGCCACAATATCCTAGGTTTTAATGTCTTTTTCTTATTTGCTTTTTTTTTTTTTTTTTGTGTGTGTGTGTAGCATTAGGTTGTTTAATTTTCTTTAACTGTCTATTGTTTGCAATAATGAAGGCAGCTTTTATTCTGGCAAGAAAACATTCAACCTTTCTGTATCTCCTCTCTAATGAGAGAAAACTGGAAGGTTGGTAAGTCTGAGGATTGTCAAGTCAGGAAAAACTTTAACTGCCTTACCTTAAATGGCAGCAGAGAAGCTGCACTGTGCTGACAAAATGTCTTTGAAGCTGACATAAGGTTATAAGCCATACTCTTCAGATAAGAAGGAAAAGCAGATTCTGGACCCATTGGTTTACCTGTGAAGAAATCTCTGTCTGAGCACTCTTACGGGGCACCCATATGCCAGTGGCCTTGGGTCAGCACAGGGCCTGGTCTCCCTGAGTCCAGCTTAACCTCTATTTTACCTGCTTAAGAGGAAGTGATATGGCACACAGTCCTCATTTTGGCATTTGCAAAAAGCCACCTTTCCAGAAGGGTTAATATTAGTTTTGTCTCACAACTAATTAATTGTAAACTTTTGATAGAAACCTGATTGTTCTTTTACCTGTGTTTTTTGTTTGGTTGGTTTGGTTTTAAGCTCAGTAATTCAACGCACTTTCTTAAGTCTTGAAAGCAAACTTTGCATTGCATACACAGGGGTTAATGATATCCACATAAGCAGTTATCATCCATCAATACCACTAGAAAAGTTTTCCTTTTCCTCAGAGAAAACCTGCATTTGCAACAAACTGTTGGTGAACTGTCAGCAACAAGAAAAATGGTACAAACACACAATACTCCACAGTTCTACACTGGTTTAAAAAAAACTAGTGAAGACAATAAATGCATAGTACAACTTTTAAGTTCAGGAGTAACTAGACTATTCATCTACCTTCCTTTTTTATTTTATTACATTTACATCTCTTCCATCTCTACCTAAAGCTCCCAAGACAAGACATTATAAATTGGTTTGTGAAAGCAGTTTTATCCAAAGGCTAAAGATGTCAGAGCTTAATATTCCTTACTTACCAGTGATAATGATTATAAACAATACTGATGCTGCTTGTATCCTTCCACACTTCTCCATACACAGAAATAGTAATGTAAAAGTACTTTCCCCTCAGAACTGCGGAAAATATTATTCACTGAAAAAGATACAAAACCCGAGACCTGTGTGAAGGATTTGAATTCAAATTAAAGGTTTAGCTCAAACCTAATCGCTAACTGGATTGCCACAGTTCTTTATGGTGACACGTTACACTGGAAATTAATGCAATTGACAAAAAAAAAAAAAAATTGAGAATTTGGAGATGGAAATCAGGCTAAATTTCAGTTGTAATTTTGTTTCTGATACACAATGTACTATTCTGAATGCACAAACTTATTCATGTTGGGGAGTTTTAAGCATTTTATGTTGAAGGTAAAGTTAAAAAAACTAGATTTAATGGGTTATTCTATCCTCCCTGTAAATGGAAAATGTATTGCTAGGTCTAGCTGCATCAGGCTGATAAAAAAGCACAAGCACACATCTTGTAAGAGGTGTCTAAACTTGCACATGCCATAGCTGTATAAGTAAGAATACGGTACATATTTTTTGAACATTCTTTTAGTTTAATAAATATTCTTTTTATATGGATCTGAATAGAGCTGCATTATCATTTGAATACCCGATGGTATTGTATGTCAGTACTCACCCTGCTTCTAGGAAAAGCACTGAACTGCTGAAAAGAGGTAGATGCCCCTTGAAGTTGAAATAAGGAGATGCATCAGGAAGAATCATGGGTCTAAAATCATTGTTAGTGGTTTGGTATTTTGCATAGTGACTATGTGTCACTAATGAGCGCGACACGAGCAGTAGAGACACAATTACACTGAACTAGGGAAGGTGGAGAAAAGGGAACTTTATTATGAGTTCATAGAGTTATATAGTGTTTTGACAATGGTTAGGGATTGGAGAGAAAGGTTACCACCTTTCCAATCACACTGGTTATTAGAAGAGTTTATTAACTTTTCTCCTCCCAGGAGAAGGAATGAAAAATAATGGAATAGTGAAGAAAACATCTGTTTGTTTACAGAAAACTTCATGAGAAACTTTATTATAGAAACTAAAACATCAGAAGGCTAAAACTCAGGGCGACAACTATGTAATATCTTTCCTCATGTACATCTATTCTCCAAGAAATTAACTTCTCCAGAGAACTCTGAAAAAATATTTTTGAGCTATGATTGCTTCAGATCTTGTAGTCGTTGGTACCTTTGAAAATTATAATAGTTGCATTTTGTACCTGTATAAAAAACTACCAAGGGATAGAGCAGGGTGAAGCAATGTCTGTCACTCCACCAAACTCTAGGGAACCTCAGTAAAAATAAGGTGCTCTGCAAGAAACAGCATTCACTGTGTTATTTTTCCTTCTTTTTTTTCCTTTCATTGACATAAATCCTAAGTACAAAATACAGCAGGTGCCACTAAAGACTCCTTATATAACTACAAGACTCAGAACAACATTCATAACATTTCAAGACATTAAAGGTGCTAAAATAATAAAAATGCAGAAATATATAGCAACAGCTTCGTTTTCTGTAATATATAAATAAGTTTTGTTGTTATTTTGTTGTAGGACTACCACATTCATGAAATGAGACTAAACCAGAGTCTCTGGTGGGCCACATAGGCACTAGTCAACATTGCTACCTGGTGAGGCTAAACAGCCTAATTATTGGAAGGGTTTTGAAGACTTCACAGGTGCCTGCACAAGTATCTGCACTTGGGATAAGTATTTTAAAGCTAATTTGCCTATGTTTAAATGTTTTATTATTGGCTGTACTATGGACAATCTCTTCAGATGTGTTTTGGAGACTGTACTGAGTTTCTAGGTCTTGAAAGGGGACATGTGGATATTGAGTACCCATTCACCAAAGAGCCAGAATAGATTAATATTAACATTCTTTCCTTCATCTCTACTGCCCTCCTCCTCACGTTTCTCTGAAAGATTTCTCAGGAGGTTCTTAAACAAATCTGGCATCTTGACTGTTGAATAACTAATAGAAAACCCCTTACCATCCCTTTCCTTGGCTTGGGGCCGCTTTGGCAAGAGATGATGGTTGATATCACCCTTGCTGCAGAATAAAAAGAGATGGGCAATGCCTGGAGTAAGGATTTTGGCATTGCCCATCACACTACAAATCTTTATGCTGCATTTAGGGCTTTTTCATGCAACATCTTGCTAGTCTTTTCCAAAGCCATTTCCAGACCTTTTCTACATGGCCTCTTTCCAAGCATGCGTAAGAAACAGATTTTATTTTCCTAAGGGCTTCAGCTCATGCCTCTTTCAGAAACATTCCATCAAGAGAGATGCTTCCAATTATGCAAATACTGGTTAGATGAGAAAATGCCAGCAGATGGTGCTCAAGAATATGCAGCAATGCTCTTGTACACATTAAATGGCTGTACTTTATGTACAGCCTTCAGTCTCAAGAACCTTACCCTTATGCTACTCCCACTTTGGGTTGGTCTAGAAACAGATGTATGCAGTAAACTCAGTTCAGCTGTCTGAATGGGCTCCTCCAGTATCCAAACAACCTATGTTCAGGCATAACAAAGGAATTCAGAATTTCCATTGAAGTAAATTGTAATTTTCTTTAAAATTATTAATCTGAAAACTCTTTGGGGCTGAATATTATTATACTTTTTGAGCAGAAAGGGACTTGGAGATTCAGAAAGTATGAACAAACTCAATCTCAGTAGTTCCTATTTCTATATCAGGGAGGCACTTCTGGCTTCCTACAGGTTCACTATTATGTTAAATATCATACCAAGCAGATGTAAATATTCTGAAGGGCAAAATCTGGCAAAGAGCAGGAGATTTCACATTTTTCCTCCTGGTGCCCTTCACATACAAACACCTGAGGCTACACAGACTGTTATCTTTTGAAACTAATAAAAGGCAGACACTGAGAAAATGTACTAACATCCATCAAAGGCAGAGCTGTTCAAGATCTGTGAAGCTCACCATGAGCTACGGTACACAATGAAGAAAAACTCACACAGCAGAACTCATGAACCATATAATCTAGCATGTGAAAGCTGCAAGCACCAGATTTTGAACAAAATAGTATTTCACAGAGAAAGTCTGAACACTTCTTATAAAGGAAAAAAAAAGTCACAGAAACTAATAGGATCAGTCAGGCTAAAAATCTGGGAAGGACAAACATGTAATGCAGTAAATTATTTGGCTTCTTTTGTCTATGTAGTGGCATTTAAAGGCAACACAGTCTGCAGGTCTAGACCATCTTAGACATACAAAAAAACCCCAGTAAACCAGTAACAGAATGAAATAACAAAACCATGTTGATTAACTGGCCTTAGTAATTTATCACATTTACCTTTGCACTATGCCTTAGGCATCAGCTAATGTTGTATTTCCAGGCTGCAGAGTTCCTTGTGAAGTCAGGAGCTGGAAATTATAGGAAACAAGGACCAACACTACATTGCACTCCATTGCAATCTAAAGGAGCTTGTCATTAGGTATCTTGAAAGAGAGAAAAAAGGCCAAGTCTCCTGCATATTAGCTTCTGGAATTTATTAGAAATTATTCTTTTGGATATCAATCATAAGGCATAACTGCTCTACAGCAGTCTTGAGAAACCAAACATATGGACAGGTCCCTGCTAATGCCTGGCTCCCTGCAGAGCCCTGCAGGCTCATTTAACCCCTGTCAGTACCAATCTTACAGGAGCTCTCATGTCTTTAGTTCAGTCCTTTTTCCAATTCTGAACATAATAGTAAAGTTGCATGAAGACCTTGAGCAGCATTTATTTTTGATTAGATTTCCATTCCAGCAGCTGATGGGGTCAGCAAGAGACAAGGAGTTGCTGATGTTCCAAGACTCTGTCTAGGGTAAAACAAATACCCAGAGGACTTTCTCTGGGTGGTATGTCTTATATACCTACTTTTCTAAGCCAGAATGGTGAACTAGATCCAGCCACAAAAAGAAGAATTTTGACTTGCACATGCCAAATGTTATAAATTGACAGCCACGCTCTCAAGTGCAAGCTCGAAGAGTTATACAGTCATCTTCTTTTGCATTGGGTGTTAGCAGCCACAGAAAATATCCCAGCAAATTCTTGTACTACCAGAAATCTGCAAAAATATATCTTCACAAGTCTTTCCATACCTGGGGAACCAAATAAGGTGTTGCACAAGATGTTTTTGACTCCTTTCTCTATCATGGTTTCCTACACTCAAAGAACGTCATAAAGTCCTTTGTACTATGTAATTTCATTATCATTGATAAAAACACAAGTCCACTTCCAAAACCCAAGTCTCAGTGGCCCTAAGAGAAGAGCTTTCTGTTCTAGCCATTCCCTGAGCCACAGAAAGGAATCTGTCTGGGCCACCACTTTGTACCCAGTAAGAACTGCTGCTGCTATGGAAGCAACAATATATTGTTCTCCTGCCCCATGGCTATGATATAACAGAATAGACACCTTTTCAGTCATGCCATAAGCTCCAGTCTAGCAAGAGCAGGTGATGTCTCCTAAACACCTAGGTATTTTGAAGAGCTCAGATACTCTGTGTCTAACCAGGGAAGTTAACATCTCACAGTGCCTTGTACACTCATGGAAAACAAATCTAAGTTGCCTCCCCAGCTTTAGGCACTAAAGCTGGACTCCAAGTGTCTAAGAGATACTGTACAAGTAAATGACCCCCAAGTTCTCCCTGTCCCCAAGGATGAGCTCACCTTAGCTTCTGTGTGTGCTGAATAACTACAATAAACATGTGGTGAGCAGGAGACAGCTGTAAATTAAACCCTTCTGTGCCATCGTAGCCACTTAGCACTCCCTGGGCCACATTCTCTTGACTGTCTATATGGCTCCCACCACCATCTACACCATCTGAGGAAGGTTCATCTTTACAGCCACAACATGCTACAGATGCTAAGCACAGATAAAAAAGAAATTGGTAAGCAAAAGGATGTTTGTAAAGATGCTTTCTGTATATCTCCTATTGTTTCTGGGTGACAAGCAAGCCAAGTTTCATTAAATGGATAAAATTCTATTAAAGAGCAAGAAATACACTTGAGATGGAAGTAGATAGTCACAACATCAGTAATTTAACAGTTTCTTCAAAATGTACTGATTTTAAAATCCAAGAAATTATCCCTACAAATGTAGAACTAAAACTCTTATTTTAAATAAAATCTGCCCTCCTACTAAAGAGGAAATGAAGCAGAAGCAAAGATAAAAGATTCACAGGAAAGTTGAGAGTGAAGCATAAAACCTGATAGACAGAAAAAGCACACACACGTCCATCCAGCACTGAAGAGGTCAGGCAGAGTGTACGACTCCATTAACATCAAAGTCATTAGATAACAGTTTGGTACATTATCATACAGAACAGCAGACAATGAGTTATTGTATTCCCATGTACTTAATTCCATACTTTTCTGATAAATTCAAATTACATATACTCTATATGCATTGCCGAGCAGAAATTAGTCCATTTAACATTTAAAATTATAGACACTCCTATCCAATTTGATTTGTAATTTCCTTGTGCTTTTTATTCTGAAAACCTGTGTGTAGAATGTCTTCTGAGACACTCCCCTTGAGAAGGCAACCTGAGGTATGTGACTTTCTGTTCTCTGATGGTTGTGCCATCTCTTTTTAACTGCTGACTCTCATACTAGGCTGCTGCAAAAGTATTGCTAAAGTGCTGGTCTAGTTTAAAAAACTGAGAAAGCTGTACAGTAGCCTAGTGAATATTCTCATATGGAATTGAATGGAGGCAAACTAGAGCTCCTGATAAAGCTCTTTAGCATTCTGAACTCCTAACTCCATCCTCTAGTGCAAAAGTACATGTTTTTCTCTTACATTAATGAATTTTTATAGCAGCAATATGGTAGCTCCAGGTGGTGTGGTTATCGTGAGATAATCACTCCCCTCAAGGATGCCTGTTAACACCCCAGAGGTGATGAAAACCAGGCCCTCTCTCGTGCCTTATTGCTTCCATACGTGCTGATGGCAGCAACTAGAAAGAATTGTGAAACATGAAGAGCATGCAGAATTAATCTGCACTGTCCATTTGTTAATTATAAAGGCTACGAACACCGCCAGTGAGCACCATCTACACTTTTACACTGTCATCATAATTAAAAAGTTTCATTGTGTGGTTTTGTGTTGCTACAACATCCATCAAAGTCCATTTCCTGACACGTGCAGCAGAAGCAATATGTTCCGCATAGGTTATTTCTGCAATTGTATTATTTACTGTAATAGAGCCCTGTCATGCTACCTCTATTGCACCAAATGTACCTGCCATGTCTGCAGAGACTTATTCCATTTCCTGGCTCAGACTCTCCCAAGCATGCACCCAATGGACTTCTTGAAAATAAAAATAAATAAAAATAAAAATAAAAATAAAAATAAAAATAAAAATAAAAATAAAAATAAAAATAAAAATAAAAATAAAATAAAAATAAAAATAAAAATAAAAATAAAAATAAAAATAAATTAAAAAATAAAAATAAAAATAAAAATAAAAATAAAAATAAAAATAAAAATAAAAATAAAAATAAAAATAAAATAATAGAAATTTATATCATATTCTGTAAAGGGATTTTTTTCCATTTTATACACTGCAAGACTGATTTTTACCTCTGCCCTCTCCCCTGCATATCCATGAACATGCTGCTGGGAATAGGACAATGCTTTCTACAGAGGTGGATCAGAGAAATAACAGTAACAAGGATTCAGAACTAATAGAAACTCTACATAAAGTAATACTCCAAGTGCAAAGCTAAAGAGTAGAAGGGGTGTATCATGGCTTGGGTCGCTCATGCTAGCAGTGCAGAGCATGTGTCACAAGGTAAGGCCACTGTAAAATAGTCTATATAGAGTCTGCAGTTACTGCTCACTTGAGCTCCAGACACTGGGAAATGCCAGGAAGCACTAAGATAAGAGCAGTCACATTTCTTCACTGTCAGCTGCACTACACTTCCTCAAGAAAGACAGCCCAGAAGCTTTCCCGCTAAAGTAGAAGGAAATTATAGAAACTCGGATTTCCAAAGAGTTAACCATTTATAAAACAAATATTATAAAACAAATATCAGGAATGCAGGTGAAAAAAAAAAAAACCAAACAACAAAAAAATGTAACCTTTCCTCCCTTACAAAGCTACAGTAGTAAAGAACGTGTGGAGGGAGGGAAAGGAGTGGGAAGTTTAATACCCACTTTACATAAATGTCCCACTTGTTTACTCTTCATAAAAATGTAGATGAGATGTCTGCTCTTCATGTTTTAGTGTCTATCAAATGATGCTTTTTTGGCACCTTGCTGTTTGCAGAAGAAAAACAAGAGAAAAGTTGAAAAACAACAGTGCCTTGATAAAAACACCTTTCTTGCTTTTGATTTTCTATTCACCTTGTGTTAGTGTCATAAAGTAGGAAAGAGAAAACAGGTCATCTTTGAGGTTAGCTGAAAGAAAAGACAGCCTGAGCAGGGAACTTGACAAAAGTGGATAGTATCCCTAAGTGACACTAAGTACCTATCACGGATGGAGCACTGGTTTTTGCTGTTCACGGGTGAAAATAACATTTTCAGAATTTGATTTTCTTCCCAGAATTTAACTAACTGTACAGAATTAACACACTGCCCTGGTGCATTGCAGAAATCGTTTCACAGTTACAGCCTGGTGCACAATGTTCTATTATAAAAGCAGGTAAATGAGGCCAGTTTCAAAATATATAGCAGAATCTCACGCCTCTCATGAGACACCTCTCAGAAATTAATATGTGGCTCTCCGTGTGGCTCCCCTTCTCTAGGTATAACTTTGCATGTGCTGTCTGAAACTGCAAAGTTGTATAGTTGTGGGTTTGGATAGTGGGGACTGTAATATATATCTAGAATACAAGAACATGTGGCATTCATATATAAACCAATCTACTGGTTGCCAAAGGGAAAAGGTGCAGTTATGCTCATTAAAAGATATTAAAAATGTGCAGTGCCAGATAAAGATTTCAGTACAGTGAGAAGAAATGGAGGGGATGTACCTCTTTGGGCTATTGACAGCCAGATCAGGTAGTTCAGAAACATGTGCTCACCCGGAAATCTTGTCCTGAGAAAACACCTGCCTTTTAAAAAAAAAAAATTTTTCAGAAAAATAGTAAAAATGCACAGGTACATACTTCCAGTGATTGAGAAATACACTGACTTTGAACACAGTGGACCAGAAATATGATCAGAATTCCAGGGAATTGTCTGGTTTCTCAGGCAAGTGTGATAAACAACATGACCAAAACCAAAAAGCAAGGCAAAATCAGGATTGTTGAAACATCAGGCCAGGTCAGATAACTAGTGTCATGGCTTTTTCCCAGAACCTGAGCCCAGCTAACACAGAAGCTAAAACAACCTTTTATTTTGAGAGCTCAAATTAGCTGTCTTGCTCTACATCTTTACATCAAAAATTTCATACTTTTCTCCAACACTTTCAGAAGTTTAGACCAAACCTGGGTGTTCACTGAAACATAATCTCTTTAGTAATTACACAAAAAGGGCACTTGAATTTCAAATAATGGTTTTTACTGAGAAGGATGTAATCTTAACATCTCTTGAAACTTGTTTAAAATTGCTTTAACAGTATTCTCAAAACCCTACCTATTTCTGCTTTTTTTTTTTTTTTTTTTTTT